>VYXF01011764.1:406936-482164 GCA_013397295.1 Polioptila caerulea | reverse complement strand
GTGAATGACCCAAAACACACTGAGTATAAATTACATCATTGCTCATTGCCAAAATTTAGGCCTAGAAGAAAAGACAAAGAAAAGAACAAAAAGAGATACAAAACGAAAGGTCAAATGATAAGCTTATGTAGCAGGCTAGTTTAAGTATGTAAGTTCCACCGCAATTTAAGATCATTGTCCTTAAGTGTTGTTATTTCAGTTTTAATGATGTTTACCTTGTTTCTGTATGTGCTTGTAAAATATGATACACCAAATGATCTCACGAATGTGGAAAACTAATCTGCTAGTGCAAAAAGAAAACGGGGGAAATGTGGAGAATATTGCTAAGTTAAAGTGCAGACCAAGGTCAGAATGTCCTTGGTGGGAGAGAAGTAAACAGGGGAAAGCCCCTCTGAACGAGATAACAAGGTGCAAGCACTCAGCTGTAGCTGCTAAGCAATCACAGCACTCAGCTGTAGCTGCTAAGCAATCACTAGCAGAATAGCCAATCACGAGCCCTGCTTTGTAAAGGGTATTTAAGCAGAGAGTTCTGTTCAATAAAGGAGACCGTTGGATGATCAAAAGTGGTGTCCTGGTCTCCCTTCTCTGACAGAGGTGTATTTTAGGTATTTAGAGTGGCAGCATCGGAGCCTCTCCTGGGTATCTGTAGGGCTGCTTCTCACTTTTTGCAGGGCTATTTCTCACTTTTTTTCCTCTCCTCCTCTGTCTGCCTGACATCTTTGCCCTTTCTTAACTACATTGCCACTGAGCATCAATAGCTCACCACAGCATCAGCCGTGTCCTGTGGTGATTCCACAGGAGGAAGTTGGAACTGTCCATGTCCAGCACAGAACAGCACCTGTCCTCTCCTCACAGATGCCACCCTACTCCCAAAACTGTGCCAAATAAAAAAGGCAAGGCACTTTGCTTAAGATATTCAAACTTTTTTCTTTTCATTTTTGTCCGTCTCCTGTCTCCACTCCTGCCCCTTTGCCAAATTTAGAGATTTTCCCACTGCTCTTAAAGAGATCCTGAACATCATGTCCATGCTCTGTAGAAGGTATATTTTTAAAGCAGTGTGAGCTGTTGATATACGCAAATTTTAGTCCTTATATTTATTGCTGAAATCCCTCTGGTACACATCTAATATAAAAGTCATTGTCTTTTGAGTTTGTTGAATGACTTCTCATCCAGATTATTGTTTTAGCTGTTGTAATTTATGGAATGCGTCAGTATGGGATATGATGAAATCAGGGCTCATAAACAAAATGCATTTACAATCTGATTGAAAATGTGAGTCATACATTTGATCTTCATTGGTAGCATGAGACTAATCTCCTTTTAAGTAAATCCCACCAGATCTATATTTTACCACATTAATGAACTAAAAGTATTTTTGTAAAGATATGAAAGTTTCATCATGAAATATGATTCTGAACTGTTTTTACTGTTGGATAGTGGAATGCACAGTACATACTGCAACAGTGTTTTGGAAAATGCCATTCTGAAGTCTACTGATAATTTCTTTATGATTAAATTTAATCATTTTCCATGGTAGCCTGGTTTCTTTAAGTATATCAGTAACATTAGGAAAATGTTCCCTTTGGTTACCTATCTCATAGCAGTTACTGAGGCATATTTGTATATTTGTATACATTTCAGGACACAGTCTCTATTTTAACGTCCTTTTTTGTGCTTTAATTCGGCTTTGCATTCAGCATGTAATATCAATAAGTATTTCATTGGTGATAAAAATAGTTTGATGAAAAAATGCTTGATAATATACTTTTAGATTTTTTTTCTATGTATATTTTTAATGTGTGCATTTGTTTACCTAAGATGGCATTTTAAGATAATTTTCAGAGGTATTTTTAAAATCTTATTCTACTTTTCAAGTCATTAGAATACCTACGTAATGTTGTCTGGACTGGTAACATTCCCTCTTTTTAAGTATTTGATGTTCAGATTTTTTTGCTAACTGCAAGAGTTAAATAAAGACTAGGGAAATAATATTCCTATTCTAGTGCTAGAAACAGTCACTGAGAGACTCTGAAGTGTCTGATTGAATCATTATATGATTTTAGTTTTGGAAGTGAATCTCTTTCAGTTACATTGGCTTTTTCATTCTGAATAGTAAGGGTGTTTGTCTGTGTTGTGTTCTGGTAGAAAAATAGGCACCAGAGCATAAAACTTCCAAAAAGAGTTTGAAGTTTAAATGAAAGCACTGAACATTTGATGGGTAAGCCTGAATTAAATGCCAAGTATGAGTAATCTGAAGCCATAGAAGGAGCCAATGAACAAGCATACAGAATCCAAACACAAATGATATCTAGGAGGCATAAATTTGAGAGCCATGAGGTTGTCTGCTCATAGGCTCATTAAACTTGGTCAGAAATGGTCAAAGTGCAGATTAAAGTGTTGATGACAGACCCAGGTAAAATTGGTTTTACTTGTTTGCTGTGTTTGTATTTTCAGACAATTCAATAATCTTGAAATTACATTGCAATGAGTTTTAGTTGTAGTGTCAGGATGAGTTACACTCTAGCCAGTCAGGTTTTTTGTGATGCAATGAAATGTCTTTTTAATACACAGAATGACACTAGAACACTTAAGAAGTGGATGGCTGAAGTGGATGTTTTTCTGAAGGAAGAGTGGCCCGCCCTTGGAGACTCAGAAGCTCTGGAAAAGCAACTTGAGCAATGTACAGTGAGTATTACCTGCCTGCTTGGCAGTTATTCAGTTCTTCTCTATGAGCTGTGCTTATATGGGAACTACACAAATGATTACTGTTCCTAAAAATAAATTCATGTAGAAAGGGGATTGCCTTCTGCAGTGTATTTGAACCTTTTGCACGGCCTGGATTTGCAGGAAAATTTGGTTGAAACAAGAAATCTTTAATACCAGAAGGAGGCACACAGTGACTTTTTTATTGTTATGTATTTATAGCAGGATCACACCATCAAATACAGGAAATAATATGTAACTAGCTTCTAAAGTCAACTATTTATTTAGTTTGTTGAGCTTATGAATATTGCATATTCTTTTTTAAATCTGTTTAATCTGTCCCAAGAGATCTTTTTTTCCTGTATCTGTTACTCATGTGATTAATAAACTTTTCTGATTGTTAGAAAAGTGAGTTATATCCATTCTTTTTTCACTAAACTTACAAGTTCCAGGATGTTGTCCCTGCAGAGTTTTAAAGCATCAGGAAGTATTGGTACTTCCATCACAAATTCTTCTTCTTGTCCCAACAGAGTGTGTAAATGCAGTGAATCTTGTAATCCATGATGGCCCCTGTCTATGTGCTCAGTGGAATTTACAAGTTCTGTAAATGTTCTGACAGGATGTGTAAAAATTATTAAACATACTCAGTGATCTTACAGAACTGCGAGTTCTCTCATACCTTTTCTTAGACATTATTTGAATAAGAATTATCATTATTCACCATTATAATGCAATGTGAAAAAGAGATCAAAGTATTTCTCATTTTCAAACAACAGCAGGGAAGCATTTTAAGAGATATTATATTACATATATAATGTGTTTTAACATTATATATGTATTTATTTGTAGTGCATACATAACATTTAAAAATTACATAATTTTATTTGGTACACAATAGCTTGCCACATTACAGCTTCTTATTTCTTTTTAACTTCTTTTCATAGATAAGTCTGTTGATTGTGCTCGTTTGACTGGAGATCATGTAGACACATTTTCATAGGGGTGCTATATCTGAAACTTTGTGTGAATGCTGCTTGCCCAAACTTCTGCTCTTCCTTTAGGCTTTAGTAAATGATATCCAGACAATTCAGCCCAGTTTGAACAGTGTTAATGAGACTGGGAAGAAAATGAAGAGTGAAGCAGAGCCAGAATTTGCTTCCAGAATAGAGTCAGAGCTAAAGGATCTCAATGCTCAGTGGGACCACATTTGCCAACAGGTACCAAGTCTCCTCCTGTGACTGGTTCTTTATAAATTATTAATCAGGGTTCTCATTGGCAGAATTTGTCCTTCTATGCATATGCAGTAGATATGAAACTGAATTTAGACATATTAATTCAACTAATATTTTATAGAGTGTAATTTAGCCTGTAGCAGTATATGTAAGGTATATTTATTTATATCATAACACAGTATCTTACTATTTTTATGACAAAGATATATACTAATATTTTAGATCTAAAAGCAGTGTAATTCATGGCTTATGCAAAACTGGATTTCTGAAAAACATTTACCAAGGCATTTACCAAAACAATAAAGTTCTGTACTTAGTTTTATGTTTTCTTCTATGTTGTTGAAATTGCATGTCATTACTCTGGATAAAAAAATACAAAGCAGTGAAGGATTCATAATTCAATAACTCAGAATTAAGAGTACGTTCACATATGCATGTGTATAAATTAGTCTTCAGTAGTCACATGAATTTTAGAGGATAGGACATAACAGGAAAGGACAGTTCTTTTATTTTAGTTAAAGGCACTATTAATAAATAATTTTACAGATTAAGGAAGCTAAAAATTTCTATTATTTCACTGATGGTATTTGGATTCTTATCTTTTATGATAGTTCAAACAGAACTCTTTTCATTTTGTAATACATTTTATTTTTTCCTACTTGCTCTTTCTCTTGTCCATTTTTTCAATGTATATTTTCATTAAAGTGTTACCTTTTGATGAGGTATAATATTTTCTAAAATTTTTATTATTCACTTCACATGTGAAAAATATTCTCTATATATTTTTATAAACATATTATAAAAAAAAAAGTTGATTTTTAAAATCTGACATTTTATTGATCAAAGTTTGTAGTCTTTCCCCTTTTGCAACCCTAGAGCATTTAATTTCTTTTTTTTTCTTTTTTTTTTGTGATATTAATAAGCTGAATACCTTTGCACTTCTCATACAGAAATTTCAAGTATTGCCTTTCAAGTATAGAAGTCTGTCACAGTTTTTTTCTGGATTCCCTGAAAATCTGTCTGTAATAATTTTGTTCAATAGAAGGCAGGAATTATTATTAATGCCCTCTCAGTGGGCATTTCTAACACAACTTTTTCAGTAATAACTATTAAAATACATGAGTAGTAGATACAAAAATTAGTTTGGCTTGTGGAGGTTTCTGGAAGAGATTTGGAAAAGTCAGCTTGGGTTATACATGGATATACATGGAATTAATATGATATACATGCAGGTAATATGACTGTGAGAGCTGAAAATTAGCAATTACCATTGACAATTCCCATATTCTTTTCAGATGATAGGAGATTACCTTCTTTTCTGGTGCTAGGGCTGAGGAAGAGACAATTTTGCAGAGCCCTATGAAATTCTGCTTTTATACTCACTGCTTGCTGTTCTATTTTGTTCTGTAAAACAACATTTATGTAGAACAGCATTTATGTTTAACAGCCAGTCCTTAAGGATGAGTAACAAACCAATAAATGTCAGAAATTAAGACCAAATGCTAAGAAAATTTCTCCTGATATTACTGAAAATAAAGTTTACTGAAGCAGCACTGCAGAGCAAGATATTGGAGCAGTGAGCTCTGCAAGCCAACTCTGAGAAATGGAACCACTATAACTTTCTATTTCTGGTGCAAACTTCTTAATGCTCTTTAAAGATGGCAAATGGATCAATCAAGGACAATTGTGATTGGTTAATGCACAATGAATAGAATCAGAGAATGGTTTGAGATGAGGTGATCTAAAATATTATCTAGGCCTAGTTAATTACATGAGCTATGTAAAAGAATTATGTGACCCCCACTTAGTTACTGGCAAATCTTTTAACATTAGTGTTTTTCCCTTTACAATAAAAAGTTTCTTCCATTAGGAGACTGGGGTTTTTTCTTTACCTATTTTTAGGATGTTTGCCCTTCTGAGTCATACATGACTTAATCAACAGAAGAAAGATATGTATATTGCCTTATTCTCCAGTAAGTGTCATTCAAACTAGGGAGAAGGTCATCTGACTTTTTTGCTCAAGATCCTTTGATTTCATCCTTGAATGCACTTTCAAAGTCTCCTGTGGTTATTCTTTTTACTTCTTACAGAAGATAATCCCTGGGAGATGTTCGTTTCCAGGTTTTTTTTCTGGTGACATCAGCACATAGTGTGGATTTTCATTCTAGAATCATTACAAACTCATTCTACAAGGCCATGATTTGCTAAAAAAAGGATGCAGTACTTTTTGATTGTCTCTTATTAATATCTATCTAATTACTTGTTAACATCTGCCTAATTACAGCAATGTTATTAGTACAGGGTTTAATTTGATTCTTTTCAGGCTAAAACATTGTCAAGTTTGTACAGTAGCTTTGCTTTAAGTACTGTGTAATCTTTTCTTTCTTAAAGGCCTATGCTAAGAAGGCTGCATTAAAAGGTGGTTTGGATAAGACTGTGAGTCTCAGAAAGGATTTGTCAGAGATGCACGAGTGGATAACACAAGCTGAGGAAGAATATCTGGAAAGGGATTTTGAGTATAAAACACCTGATGAGTTACAGAAAGCTGTTGAGGAACTGAAGGTAAAAGATGAACTAATTCCTTGAGCTGTGTTCAAACTTCTTTTTGAAGCTCTCATTGTAAAGAAAGTCTTCTCTTTCATTTAAGAATGTGCTTTTCCAGATCTACTTGCCTAAAGTTAAACATAATAGGTGGTTTGAAGTAATTTCTATTTGGAATATGCTAGAAGATATTTGATATTCCTCAACACCACTTTGAGGTTTTTTTCCAATTTTCTTTATTGGATATTGATTTGGATGTAGCTTCAACATTCTTTCACTTAAAGAATAATTCCTAAAAATTGGGTGTTAGCAGCAGTAGAGTGAAACCAGTTCTATGTCTCCTCTTTGCATTAGAATGAGCAGAAAAATAAATAGGACGTTAGGATGCATCTTAGTGTGTGCTATGTATGAATATTATGTCTTAAATATAAGAATATCGAAACAACATATTTTGATCTCAATTAATAATGTTTCCCTCATGTGGGATGAACATGGCCTTTGGAAAAAAAGGACTAATTTGTGATACATGCTTAAATACTCTGTTGCTAAACCACTGGGTGTGGGCTTAGTTCTTCTTTCAAAGGTGAATTATTTGGTTTGTGCTATTCAGGAAGCCAGATTATAACCTGATTGTCATCCAACACTTTGTTTTCAAACTGTTAATTTTCCATGGTTTTTTTTCCAATGTTTGAGAGTTTCAGACCATGCAACTGATGATCTATTTATTTACTGACACAAATAATTCGCTGCCAGTCAGAATACACATAATATAAGGAAATTTATGGAACTCAGTTGTAAATGAGACAAATATCAAAAGTAAATATCTGCTCTAAAGATACAGTTCTTTTTTTTAGTAACTAAATAGCAAAACTCAATTTCCCACATTGCACTGCATATTAAAACTGGTAAAATGTATAGTTTTATGTGCAATCACTATTATGGATTCCTAGTAGATGTTCTGTACCCAGATGAAGTACAGCTGTGTTCACTGTGACACCCTGACCTAGGAAATAACAAGATCATTTGTCATGATGCCACAACAAAGAAAATCTGACCCAGAATTCTGTGTTCATTCTGCAGCCCATTTCTTTCTACAGCAAGAGAAGAGGAAAGTCAAGAGCAACCTTGTAAACTTCCTCTAGCAATGGCAGCTAGTTCATGAACTTGCTCAGGCCCAGAGAGAAAAAAAAAATTGTCAGGAATATGGTTTTGATTTGTTTTTTGGGCAGGCAGTTCTCATTGTAAATTCCTGTGAAGGCCTGTAGGCACTGAGGACACTTTTTCTATCACTATGTTTCCAGTTCTGATATGATTCTGGTCATAGACACCCGAAAGCACTCAAAGGAAACAGCACTTTTTCTCAAGAAAATCTTTTTTGTGAGAGCACATAACAAAAGAGATAAGAGCAAAAGTAGGGAATATGCAATAGAGAAAAATGATTTTCTGTCTTTCTCTTTAAAGTTAACGACAGTGACAAGGAGAGAAAAATCATTCAGAAGTATTTTCTTTTTATTTTTTTTTCTACCTTTCTTGTCATTTTACCTTTAAATCTGGATATATGAATTTGTAACACAACAGATTTTTTGGTTTGGTTTGGTTTTTTTTGGTAATTTGTGGTTCATAAATTATGATGTAACAGTGTTTGGAACATTTCTTTGGGGAAAAAAGACTGAAATGTTCCATTAGTGTGAGAGCTCCAGAACACTAGATAGTTGTGAGATGTTAATCTGTACTGTGTATTGGCAACAAAATGACTTCAAAGTTTTTTAGATACATTTAAGATTATGTCAGAAAGTCTGGGAATTAAATGTTTCCTGTTGTATTTTGTTTTGATTTTTTTGTGTTGATTTTTTTTTCTCCCTTTAGAATTCTGTCAGAGAATTCTAGTAGTTACTGGAAATAACTTTCCTTCTTAAACCAGGGCTACAACTTCTCCTTTTTTTCCTTCCCAGAGAGCAAAGGAAGAAGCCCTGCAGAAAGAGGTGAAAGTGAAGCTTATTACAGATTCCGTGAATAACTTTATAGCGAAGGCTCCACCAGCAGCTCATGAGGCTTTGAAAAAGGAGCTCAGTGTTCTAATTACCAACTACCAGCAACTCTGCAGCAGGCTGAATGGAAAGTGGAAGACTTTGGAGGTTTGATATCTTGTCAGTTTTTGTATTTATAGCCCTCCTAACTGCAAGAAGTCAGGTGGAGAGCACAGCTGTATTGTGTAGTACCATGAGTAGCCCAAGGCTACCCTGGCTTTATGAGCCGCGTACCAAATTCTCCATGTTATGAGCCAAGCACAAAGGTATTTTGAGAATCATATCTGCTGGAGAGTCGTGTTGAAAGAGAAGACTGAGACACAGCTCTTAGGTTAGAGACAGCTATGGCTGCTCCAGGTTCTTATCCCTGCTGAGATCAAGCCTGGAATCTGGCTTTGTAGCAACCCTGTCATGTTCTCCTCATCAACTCCTCTAGGCTTCTCTCTTCCATGGCTAAGGATTTTGATGGAATGGCCCTGGAGCTGATCAGGTGATGTTATCTCAGCCAGGGAACAGCATTTTCTCTGCTGGCAACCTGAATATTTCTCATGCATTTCAAGTTGACCCTGCCATTTTGGCCAGCTACATTGCAGATTCTTGTCCTGGGTCTGCTTTTATATTACACAGTAGTAGTGATGAATTAGGTATCATTTTTTGTTGCAAGAGCTAAATTTTGTTTGCGATAAATTTGCAAGAGCTAACCTCATACAGGACAATAATACACCAGAGTAAAATTTATCTTGTCTAAATTTCACTGTGGAAAATTATGTGCAGTCTAAACTGGTAATCTATATTTACCCTGATCATTGGTGATGTATTTTTGCATGTTAATATCCCTCTACAACCCTCATTTGGTGTGGGCAAAGTTAGGTGAGATGAATTGCACTCTGTCAAGCTTAATCTGCCAAGAGTATAATGCATTTCAATAACAAAAAAAAACCAAAAAAGGAACAAAAAAAGATTATTTATGGAGCATTTAAATGTTTTGTGTGTGTATAAAGTGCCATTTTTTGTCTGCTTATTTAAGTATCTTTGGGCACTGTATAAATAAAACATCAGACAATAATTTAATTTCAGGAGAATAAAAACATTTTGTAACTTTTTTTTTAGTACTCTAGCACTTAAAAGGTCTATAAATTTCAGTAAGTGTGATTTAGAATTAATTTCCATGGAGATTTCAGTCTGAATTCTTAAAAGCTGACATTTTATGAACCTGTAATTTAAGCAAATACTATATAGAATATATAAAGAATCTAAGTGTATTTTTATAATAAACACTTACATTTTTAACATGGATCTTTAAAAATTATGCTCACTTTTATATTTATAAAAAAAAGCTTTACAGAAAATGTATAAAGTGGATAATACGTAAAAATTAAGATTCAAGTTGCGTTTTACAGATGAGTTCACTTTTTATGTTATTTTCTGTTGTTTTTCTCTGTTTAATCAAAATGATGGTTTCCTTGTGTTTTATATTAATTTGGACCATATGAGTACTGCAAATAAAATCAACTATATGATCCCATAAGCCTCAGATGCCAACCATGTTGCTTTGGGGAAGAGGCATGAATGTTTTCAGTATTCTAATGAGTGAAAATTTTATGTGAGTTTTCCAGCTAAATAAACCTTTTCTTCATCAGGAGGTATGGGCATGTTGGCGTGAATTATTGTCGTATTTGGATGCAGAAAACAAATGGCTGAATGAGATTGAATTGAAACTCAAAGCAACTGAAAATGTCCAGGGAGGTGCAGAAGAGATTTCTGAGTCTTTAGATGTAAGTGCTAACCAAATCATGTGTGTTGATAAATTGTTAATTTCATGAACTAACAATGTGCAGAATATTTCAGAAGTCCTAAGTTCTTACTAGATTCAGCAAATTGGGTTTTGAATTCAAATCCGCCTAAATCAAACAATGATTAAATGTGTTGTGATGGGTGCCACAGACAGTTTGGGTAATGACAAAATAAACATTCTGAAAAAAAAGAAAGACCTCACTTCAGCCAGTCAAAAAAAATGTTGAAGGCTTCAGAGAGGGCAAGTTTTCATCATAGCAGTGCAACTTTATTAATTATTCTTCAATTTTTATTCATAGAGACTTTAAAATGAGTAGAATTAAATTAATGCTCATAGTGCATCAAAATACACAATATTGCATTGATAATCCATTTTTGCTGTTGAATTTCATCCATTTAGATACTCCAGCAAGATTTTAATATTAAGTATGAGTACCCTCACTGAACTCATTGGGCATAGTCTATTTCTTTGAAATTAAGCAGTACATTTATTGTTTCTTGAAAAATCTTCATGCTTCATAATACATAGTACAGAACATTAGTTGCCAAGGCAGGGAACATAAACATTTCACCTTTTTTTCTCTACTTTTATTGTATATGAAATGTGAAATGTCTTTCTTACTTTTTAAGGTAAATTTGGATTGCTCTGTAGAACCTTATTTACAAAAAGGAAAATAAACTACTTTTTTTGACTTTTTCAGTCTTTGGAGCGTTTAATGAGACATCCAGAAGATAATCGTAACCAGATTCGGGAGCTGGCTCAGACTTTGACAGATGGTGGAATCTTGGATGAATTGATCAATGAGAAACTTGAGAAGTTCAATACTCGGTGGGAAGAACTTCAACAGGAGGTATATTTAATGATCCTCCCTCTAAGTAGAGAACAGTCTACATTATTTAAAAAGTAGAAGAGTTATTTTGCTGGTACAGTTCCTAAACAGGTCACAAACAAAATTTTACATTAGTAGTGGTTTCATGGGTGTGGTGGGCTGACTCCAGGGCAGCAAAGACTCCGCATCTCCTGATACTTTGATGGAAATTATAGAAAAGGTAAAAGTGAGAAAACTCATGGATTGAGATTCAAATAATTTGATAAGTGAAAGAAAAAAGGGGTAAAAATCAAGTGATGCAGAAGAAATTACCTTCAGAAGACTAATGTTCAACCAGTCCCTATGCAATAACAATTTTGTAAACCCTTTTCCCCACCTCTTTTTGTTGTTGAGCATGACCCTGTGTGGTGCTCAGGTGCACAGGTGGCTGTGTCCTTTCAAAGCCGCTTGCCACCCCCCAGCCTGCTCTCTGGAAGGGGCAGAGTGACAAAAAGAAGACCTGGATGCTGTGGAAGCCCTGACCAGCAATGGCTGAAACATCCCTGTGGTATCAACACTGTTTTGGCCACCAATACAAACCACTGAACCATACAGGCTGCTATGAAGAAAACTAACTCAGTCCCAGCCAAAACCAGTAAAATAGGAACCCCCAAAATTTCAAAATTGGCGTGATTATCTGGTGGATTCAATCCTTAATTGCATATATAAGATCTTTTCTCCGACAAAACTCTTAGCGAGAAGCAAATTATGTTAAAAATTAAATTTGAGTAATATTTCTTACAGATACATTTTTTTCTTAAGCAATAAATAAATGTATTTATATCAGTAAAAGGTTTAAAAAGTCACTTCAGTGTAGAAATGTGTAACACAAGGAGAGCCAAATCTAGCAATATGCTATAAATATGAGGAAGATATCAGCTCAGTACTTGGTGAAGATCAGAAAGAATTATTGGAGAAAAGCAAAGCATGTAGACAGCCCCTTTATGACCGTAACCAGAGCACACTCAAAGGTAAGCTGCAAGTGCTGTCAAGAATTACTCAGTTACAGTGATATAAATGATGCACAAGTGCAGATTTTTGGAAAGCAGCTCTATTAGAAGGATGGCAATCTACCATGACAATTTTGCTTCTTTTGTGGTGCTAGAAATATACTTGTTTTTGAACACAGTGGAAGTGAAAACACTACAATAAATATTATAGGAGGGTTCTCAGCTGTTCTGAGAATAATCTTGAAGGATGGGGAGGGAAAGAGTCTGGTGGTAGTTCTGGTACAGTGCAGACATTCACATAATTCTGTGTAACCAGACAGTGTCATAACAGAAAAGTAAATATAAATTTCTCTATACCATCTCCTTCTGTAACCCTGTCATTTTTTTATTTTTTATTTTTTTTTTAATAATCTCACTTCTGTTTGAAAGCAGATATGCTCCCTGGAATTCTGCTTCTTGGTACTTATTTTTTTTTTTTTTTACTGACTAGAAAACTGGGAATATGCAAAAGACTTCCAGGATGTGAGGACAGCACTTTCAAATAGCCTTTTTGAGTGATAGCTAAATACTCCTCAGGCATCACTAATAGATATTAAATCAAAATTCATAAAAGATGCAGAGATTTAGTGTCTAAAGCATGTAATTAATATGTGTGAAATTCTGGAAACAATTTGGACTAATATGTACGCAAAATGTATTAGAAATTTATTCATTGCTCTCCAATTTCTTCAAAGATAAAAAAAAGAATTGGGATGGAGGACTTCTTCAGAAGCTTCTTTGAAAGCTTGATCAGATATTTAGTAGTTAAATACTAATGGTGAGATCTGACTCTGAAGTGAAAAACCATACTTTTTGTCTTTTAATAGATTACTGATACAGAATTTTCTGTGCTGTTTGTGTAGCTTCTTGAAATTCAAGCAGCATTTTACTTGTATAAAAATATGTTGCTGGCACATAACACAAATCAGCTCATTCAAGGTCACTTCTTCAGACAGGCTAATTGGCAATCCTAAAGTGGTGAAGTTATTTGTTTTTATTTGAATAATTGTGCGGGTAATTACCAAGACAATAAGCTCATGTGGGCAGAAACTGATATGTGAAATATTTATTCACTCCTAATAGAGCAACCAAACCAACCCACTTCTATATGAATGGTGCTGCAAGACAATGCAGCTTTGCTACTGAGATAGAGATTCATTTTTAAAGGCAGATAATGGCTTTATGTTTGTGTGCCTTATCTTCTTTAGTTAACAAAGACTGAGCGTGTTTAGTTTGCTTTTGAACATTTGGGGCTGACTGATAAGCAAGGTATACCCTGTCCTTACTTTTCAAGGACTGATTCACTTACTACTCTATATATGGGATTTAGGAAACTCTGACAAATTGGAAGTTAATATTGCAGGCAACTATCAATGCTGAAAGAGATTTACATCCTGCCCAGCAAACTTCAGAAATGTCAAGCAGATATTCTTGAGACTATCATTGCAAAAAACTGTACAAAAACTGTACTGTATTGTTCACATAGGCTTTACACTAGGCTCAAATATTTTTATAGGGTCCTGTCTTTTAACTGCTTATAGGACTCCTCTGAAGATTACCTTTGGTTTCTTTCAAAGAGCACACATTCATCATTTGACACAATTTTTCTGTTTTTCTCTCCTCTCCAGAGGAGAAATATTTCACGCCCCATCTCCACTTGATTGCTTTGAAGGCTGCTAAGAGGGCTGCATTTACAAGTTCTGAGGCATTATCTGCCTGCAGTGATAACCTGAAGAGATAGAAAAGTCTTCTTTGGTATAGTTTACAGTTTTGGAATTCAATTGATCAAAGCTGAATATCACTTAATGGCAGGGAGGTCAAATATTTGTAGCCATTTACTCAATAAGCACAATGGGTAATATTGCTAGAACTGGCAGAAAAATTAGTTCTAGGTTGGAGGGTATTAAAAATTCATGGGTCCAAAGATAATGTTTTGAATTAAAAAAAAAAATGTGTTTCTAATTAAAGTCTAAGCACAAACATTAATCCACTTTGAGATTAAGTGGAGATTAACATGTTTGGAATTTGATGCGAGTGGTACAGAGATGTTGTGATATATCTCAGTCACAACCATTATACCTCCAAGAGTCAGGCTAGATTTTAAAGTAATTTAAGCAAGTTAGGAAAGAATTTTAAAGTTTCCTAACTTTTTAACTTTGCCTGTGGCAACGCTTCTCAATAACACAAGAGTATAACTGAGCCAAAAAAACCCAATAAGCCACAATTTCTGCCTTTTTCCATGACCTGTAACTTATAAGGTAGTGAATGAATTTAGTTCTGCATTTTAAATACATGTACCCTGGAGTTAATGTGCTATAATTTTCAAAAGGTTTTGTTCTATTGTTCTCTCACTACCCAACTACTGAGTACTGCCTCAACAATATTGTTTGTTTTTAACCTTAAAACTCTAATCAACATCTTAGTAACTGCATGTGTGACTGATGCTGTTAAATATATGAAATGTATTATTTAAGTAAAAAGTGGCAATATCTATAAATATAACATTATAACATTCAGCATCAAAGAATTAACTATGGCCCTTACCCTTAATACTGCATTTTATGTGGATGGTATGCAATGCTGCTATTTCCTGCATTTACAATTAACCTTTGGTAAATTGTGAACAGGTTTATGCAGGACATCATGTCATAAAAAGTGTTATGTTTATTATAAAAACACTATAAATCTATAAAAACCCTGCGGAGACTTAAATAAAAAATTTATTCCGTATTATTTTTTGTTTCGTTTTCATTCTGGTAGAGCCTAACAGCAGATTTTTTTTTCTTTGAATTTGTTTTCCTTGACAGCTGTCAACATTTTACTGGCTCAGAAATAATTAAACAGTTGGTTATTTTCCTGATATTTTCTATTTAGCAATTAATTGTCAGCCACTTCGCTTTACAGACCAAAGCCTTCAGTTTTATTGACTGTGATCTGATAACAAAGCTGGAGCTTCTTTTTATGTTTTCACACACATTTACACACTACAATGTTAAGCTATTTATTTCTTTTCCCCTGTGGAATGGAAAACCCAAAATGTTTCAGGAAACAAATAAATAAATGAACTACCCAGAGCATCATAAATTAAAATATTTTTATATCATAAATATTTCAAATTTCAGCTCTGAACTCTCACATGTCTTTAAAAAATAGGCCCATATTGATTTTCACACAGACAGGCATGAGTTGTAAGGACAAATTTGAAACTCAAGTCCAGAGATAAAAGTGTGTAGTAAGACTATTCCTTTTTATAAAGGATTCTAATGCTTGTGCCCACCAACAACTCTTTTCTACTGAAAGAGAAAAAGGTGGCTTCTCAATATTGTGGCATTCCCATTAAATTTATTCAATATTCTGCAAAGCCAGTGGTAGTACCAGGGGTCTACTTAGTGAAAGAGGTTATCTTTTTGAATCAACTGTGTACTGGAGAAATATGTTACATTACATGAGTGTATCATACCTTTTATGAGATTATTGTACATATTTTCATTTCATTTGTTGTGGGAATTCAATGAGGTCAATTATGAGCTTGACTATCGATGAACATGCAAGGCAGGGTTAGTTTCCACTGAGCAGTAGAGACAAAAAAATTGAAGTACCACCCACTTACATCTGAGAAAATCACCACAACTCTGAAGGTACTATTTCCCAAAATTCAGCTGTGTGTCTATTCTCCCATTGCCAGAATAATTCCTCTCTTCTACTGCTGCATTCATGTCTTGTCTGACATCATACATTCATTCACTTAAATTGTTCATGGCTTTGGGATAAGATGTACTTTCGGCTCACTTGGAAGGGGCAAAATGTCACACAGGTTCTCAGGCTGTAGTCAAATTCCCTCTGAGGACAATGAAAGGGCAATTTTTTTGGCTTTGTCTGTGTGTTGTGTGCGCGTAAAGACATCACAAGCATGAATATATATTTATCTGACTTTATATTTGCTTGAAATACAATTATAAAAATTCAATCAGACTCAGGCAAGGATTAATTGTAATTTATTCTTAAGCTTATCTGCTATAATTTTTGATCAATTATTTTGGGAATATTTTTTTTTCCAGTTGTATTTTAAAATGGAATTTTGATATACATAGTTTCTGATTATATCAGCACAAAGATGACAATTTTTCAATCACCACTTATTCTTTATGGGATTTTAAGTCTTTGGGAATTTGCATGCATTCTGCTACTTCGTTGCATGCATGAACTCTGCTTCTCAGGCTGGAAACAAATGTATCTGTACTTTAACGAGTCCCTAATTCCAAGTAGTGGTTAGCATGGGACAGCATTTAACAGAGGCTCAAAGCTTCAAGTGTTGCTGCAAAACTAGTTTATCAGATAGATGTAACACCAAATTCATGTCCAGTACTTTGAATTCTCCAGAAAGTGCAGACACTTTTTTGGATGACTCATAATGGAACTTTTTCCATGTCTTATTTCAAATGGTGAGCTCTGCACATAAGGACCCTGCAGCCCTCAGGAGGAATGGATTCTGTGGGTTAGTCCTAGCAGTTCCACCACAGGGATCAGCGAAAGCAGGGAACCACTCCATGGTTCTTCCATGCTTCCAGGAGGATGAATGACCTTACCCATTAGGTGTGGTGTGGAAAGCTACTTATCCTATTTCTGATCCAATGTGCCTTTCAGTGTACCCCACAGTGACACACACGGGTTCGTAGGGAGTCTGTATCTCAGCCAGGCTTACAAATCAGTGGGAAGAAGTGCCAAGGTAAATGGAAGTGGTGGTTTCTACATTCAGCTGTGGTTTTTAAACTCACTGCTTTGAACAGGCTGAGAAGATTTTTATGTTAAAATCTCATATCAGATGAAGATAAAAGTCATTTAAGTATCAAGCCTTAGTACTGCAGCAGGGTAATAATACCTTGGTGGTTTAGGCGCTCCCATTAACACTGACAGCATGAGTCTCATATGTAAAGCTGCTCAGTTCCAGAGAAGGTTCCTGGAACTTGCAGTGATACAAGATTATCTGATCAGTTGTTTTGAAATAGCACAAAGCAGCTTACAAAAACAAATATAGAAAATACTGGCTGGATCCCTATCCTTTAACTAAGTCAAACAGCTAACAAGAATGCTCACAAGAAATAATCTTCTCCATTTGTTATACCTGAAGCTCTGTAAGAATCTGAACTCCATGAAGAAGGTGCAGATATAGCAAATATTCTCATTGAATTGCTGAGAGATATTTTTGTTCAAGGCAAGAATTTTGTAATGGATATGAAATCAAATTAAAGTATAGCTGGCTTACCAGAGAGAAAAAGTGTTATTTGACTTGAAAAATGGCAGGCTACCTAGCAATGTTATTTAAAGGGTGCTTGCTTTCACCTTTGATTCATGTCAAATTAAGTTAGTCACCTTATTCTGTGGGCAGCACTATGGCTGGACTTATAACACAGAAAAACTGTGTTGTATTTGAAGTTGTTGGTGATTATTGTGTGCTTTGTGTAAAGCAGAAACTCTGCTAGGCATTAGCTGTGTCCAAATAAAATATGAGTCTGTGGGTAGACAACAACAGATGGAAGAATGTACCGGGTTATTTATTACCTGATAAATGCCTTAATAAAGTGTTGCAAATAATATTTAAAGCTGACTCATTTATGTGAAGTGTTTAATATTTGTATGTTCTAAGGACAACTTGGATAGAGAATTTATTGTCCTGATTTGTTCAACCATAAACTGAGCACCTTTGAAAGGAAAACAACCTTCTCCAAAAAAGGATTGTGAAAAAAGCCGTGGTGGTACTGCTGGTGGAGTAGAAGCAAGATTCAACTTGTACAATTTTTTTTCTCACCGGAGGAAGAAAGTAGAAGAAGAAGCTGTTTGCCTCTTCCAAACAGCTATTTATGCTTCATATAAGAGAAATCCAGCTCAACAGAGTCTTTATCCCTCTCACTTACTGAGGTGGATTGCTTTGGATAGGATTGTGATGACAGTAACCCTATTCTCAGTAAACAAAGTCTCTTGAATTATATAATAAGATCAGGAGGACCTCTCTGCCTCAGAAAGAAAGACAGCACAGGATAGTTTGCTTATGCAGCTTTGCCATCTTGCACTCTGAATAGAAATACTCAGTTTACACATTGTTTTGGTTTTTTTTTTGTATTCTTCACTTTTTAGAACTTGTCTGTGAAATCTGTGTGTTGTTTGTTTCTTAACAAGAAAACTGAATGAGTGGCAAAAAGATGCGCAATTTATCCTACAAAAAGGTGGATGAGCGCAAGCCAGGAGTCCTGTGTCTGATTCTTTGCCTGAATTTGTTGGGGAAAATAAACATGTGTGGAAAAAAATGTATTCTATGCATTATTACTGTGAATGCTGATAACGTTGTCATTGTTTCTAGGCCGTGAGAAGACAGAAAAGTCTTGAACAGAGTATTCAATCTGCACAGGAGACTGACAAAACCCTGCGCTTGATCCAAGAGTCTCTGGCTGCTATTGACAAGCAGTTGACAGCCTACACTGCAGACAGAGTGGATGCAGCACAGGTCCCTCAGGAAGCACAGGTAAGTTGTACACAGGTTGAGCTTACATGTTTACTGGTTTTCTTAATCAACCAAAGAGTGTTTGGTTGTCACTCAGCCTCTCATTAAAGAGGATTTGCAACATGATCAGCATCAAAGTTCAAGCAAATATTGTGTAGGATTATTCTGAGAAGTTTAGGCTACTCTCCTAGTAAAGTCATATATTCCTTCTTATTTATATTATATACCAGTCCAGAAGATGCAAAGGACCGTAAATGTAGAAGACTATGCAGTAATCTTAAAAAGGCAAGAATAAACAATGTAATTCTTTAAAATCCAGATCCCATCCTAGAAAGAGGAAACTCATCATCCTCACTACTTTTAGATTATTCTTTTGCAGAATTGATTGTGTGATTTTTTATTAAATTATTGAAACATAGATAACATTTTTTTATTTCATAATGTGCACATTAGTATGCTTATATTGAATTTTTTTTTTCATGTAAGTTCAAAAGAAAAAGCTTTTTCCCTTCTTTACACATGGCTTATTTACCCTTTGAAATAAAAATGTACATCTAATTATCATTTTTACTTTTTCTTTCTTTCATCTGTAAGGTCTTCTTTACTGCAACATTAAGTGTGTAAGAATAAGAATGAAATAAAGCCAAATATCTCTGCAGTAAAACTATCAACACTCTAAAATCTTATATATCTCAACTTCTCTGTTAATTCCATCTAAATTTAGGCAGTCAGATTATGAAAGTAAACAGAGAAGAAGAAGCTGCAAGAAGTTGAAAATGAGTGCCTTTATAATGATTTTAGAAGAGATATTCAATTATGGGTTTCTTGGCATGCCTGTAGAGTTTTAAATAATTATAAAAAATAGTAATCTTGTATGGAGTACCTTAGATGATCTTAAACTTATTCAGAGCTGAATATATGCAACCCTGAAAATAATTTTTTCTCTTCTTTTAGAAATAAATATTACTATGTCTTTTGAATTAACATGTAAATGCATTTACCTTTCAGTTACTTTTTGTGTATGTGCATTTGTAGACACATGTGGGCACATTTTTATGTGTATATTGGGACTACAAATGCTATATTTGGAAAATAGGATCACATCTGGATTCAGTCTTATTTTGAAAATAATTTTTATCCTACTTTATTTTCTTCTAATTTATATAAGTATATCAGATTAAGAAAAATAGTTTCAGTTTGAATCCTAAACAATGTTAGCTATCTGTTGACTCTCTTGAATTATTTTTCTTCTTCCTAGAAATATGAATGATGTAAGCAATTTTTTAAATGAGATAAAAATTAACGTTTTTTAAAAGATGCATTAGCTTAATTTCTCATCTTGTAATTATATGAAGTGAATACATAAGAAAAAAATTATATGAAAATGACCTTTTTCTGATGTGTTTGGATCCTCACATGTTTCACATGTCCCATGGATGCAGCCGATTTATGTGAATCATCAGGTACCATATTGGCAATTAGTTTGGACTGTGTAAAAGGAATTCAAAACTTAAAACTTCAGAACTTCAAAAGCTGAAGCAGCACAAAACCCAATCAACCTTCATTAGCACACTTTCACAAGAAAGTTTCAGCTCAGTGCCTTTGCAGAACTTGTTATTTTTCTGGAGATTTTATTGTCTAATGTCAAGTTCTCCTGATTGTATTATATCCACTTTGGGAAAACCAGCATAGAGGCTGCTGAGTTTTTCCCTTTCATGTTTTTATTTTATGGTGCCAGTGAGACCTAATGAAAAAAACTTAATTAACAACTGAACAGGTCTAATGCAAATATTGAAGTTCTCTGAAGTTCAGTTGTGAATCTCTTTAAAATCCTTAGAGGGAAAGGGGATAAATAATCATTTTTATGTGGGTAATAGACTGAGGAGTAATCATTCCTGCAGCAAAGAGCCACCCCAGCCAGAGGCAGAACAGGCACATCCTGAATGGCCACGTCCCCTGTGGAGCTTCTGCTGGCACCATTCTTTTGGAGAGCTGAAAACAGTTCATTCATACAAGATACCTGCAATGGTGTCTACACAGCTGGAATGGGAATCTTTCTGTCAGGGATGTTGCTTTCTGGGCAGGGATCAGTTTATCCATGCTGAGAGATTTAGCAACCCATTCAGCAATATCTGCTGCATTTCTAAAAGAGCATATGGGGGAATTTATAATCAGAAAGCTGCTGAGCTTGGAAGCTCTGTGTGTTTGCTTCAAAAAATTCAAATACGTTTAGAGCCTTGATAGAAGGAATAATCTTTATTTCAACTGATCAGAAATTAACCTGTATGAAAACAAAATTGTATTTAGCTCCTCTTTTTAAGTGAAATGATCAGTTTTGTTTAAAGAAAAACTTGACAGAAAGAAAGGGGAGTCAAATGTGTGCTGTTCAACTTCTTAGGATCACTTTTTGAATGTAAATTTTGTGTGCTTCTTACTCCACCATGTGGCGCTGAGACTTTAATGCTAGAGAGCCAATGTTACCCAAATTATTTGGAGTACAACTAAAGATGATGTATTCTATATATATAACCTAACAGCAACCACACAGATAAATCAGTTCAGATTCCTCAAGGCTCAATAATGACAAAATCTTGAGTGAGGTAAATTCTTGAGCAATATTCCAAAAGGAAAGATTGTTTGTATGCTTGATCTCATGATCTCAGAAGAATTTTTTGTATTTCTAAACTTAGGAAAAGATACAGAGAATGAAGTAATCATTACAAGAATTTGAAGTTTGTGACTTTTTTTAAGTATTTGTGACTTTTTTTAAAGTATACTTTAACTGACAGGACATAAATAAATCTGTACAGAAATTTTACATTTATATGACAAAATATTTTTTAAATTATTATTTGTAGATTTGTTATTCAATTACTTTTGATGGAAGAGAGAATTTTTACTATGTATTTCTTCTTAGTCTGAATGACTACATTAATATTTTTACATTGTGGGAAAGAAAATCCACTTATTTCATTTCTCACCTGCATATGACAAATCACTTGTCTGTTGGTCTCCCCGGTCGAACTATATAAATTTTGTTGTGGAGAATAACTTAATACTGTGTTTTTGAAAAGAACAAATTAATTTACCTTTTCAGTAAAATCCTTGGATAATTTCAGTTCTGTAGTGATAAGCATTACATGCCTGGCTGTTTTCTAAGTGAAGGTGTGTATTATACTGTTTTTATAATATCTTTGTGCTTTGTTCAAAACCAAAGTTAATGTGATGATGCAATGGCAGAATGGTTCAGTTGTTCAAGATGTTACTTGACAAGATGATGCCGTGCTCCATTGCCTTCAGACTAATATCTTGGGACAAAGAACTTAGGAAAATGTTTAAATTATCTACAATTACGTTAGCTGTAAATTGTGAGAATTGTTTTGTTCAGCCATGTGTGGATCAGTGGTCAGAGGGAAGAGCTGATAAGTGTTATACAGGAGCGTAAGCTTGCATTTTGTTATGTATTAAGTTTTAATATCTATGCATATTTCTGTGCTATGCAGGTTGCCACCCTCTACACATCCCCGTGGCATCTGAACATTGTATTTTAACTGCATTTGTCGTGTCCAACTTGCTCAGTATTGCTTTGCCAGCCATGATTCTACCCTATTCTATCTTTCTTTTCTCATTCAAACTCTCCAATTAATATTTCCTGAAATTTAGTTTCCATAACAAAGCATGCAGTTTGAGTTAAGAATTACCTGTATGTCATTTGTGCTGTAACATCATCTTCTATGAGTATTACATACACACTTCTATGTGTGTTATATACTTTTATACACATATGAATAAAAGTTTTGCAGATTTCCTGAAAGATTGCCAGTGATGGCAAATGAGAATCCTTAATAAGTAGGGCACAATAATTTATGCACAGTAGTATTGCTTGGTTGCATAGAGTATGTTATATTCTGATGTTCTAGAAATTAAATGAAGACAAGGTTTACTCTTTATTAAAAAAAATACATAAAAAATAGACAGGAATAACTGAGAAAAGAAGAAATGGGGATAATACAAGAAAAAATGATGCTTTTTAATGTATGTTAATAAGTTCATGTGATAAATTTGTGAGTTAGAAGAGACATAAAAGCCAAAGTGGTCATTTAAAAATTGAATGATAATGGACATCGCATGCAGTTGTTATAAATTCTTTTATATCTGTTCGTGACTGATTTAATTTTTCTCCCTGTGAGCAGCAGTAGCAAATAAAAAATTTTTGAAAAAAAGGGAAAAAAAAGAAAAACAAAAGAAAAAAAAACTTTCTTTGTACACCTTTACTAACTTTTCTTTTAATCTTCCCTCTAATGTGTTTGCTCTCTCCAATTCCACATTTTGATGCCAGAGAAGATGATGTTTCATCTCTCTCCTGCAGAGCAATTTAAAATAGTAAAAGAACAATCTCTATGCAATGCCTCATAATACCTAATTGCTTAAACACTACTCTTATCTGTGCTGTGTTGTTCTGACCTATTCAGATAAGAAATGTTCAATTATGTGCTTTCCAGAGTGACTCTGAGGTTGAACAAAGTAAATTTCAAAATGCAACCAAAATCCAGTTTGTTGATGAAGTGGGGAAGCAAACTGTTGAAATACTGGCTGTGATGTGGTATATTTTTTAACATTCAGACTCACTTCTTCATTTCATATGCAGTTCTAACATCCAAGACATGAAAAAATTATTTGGCTTCAGGTATTAACTAAATCACCACCTGTCTGCCTTGCGTGCGGCGCAAAAATGGAAGATAATCCTGTTACAACACAAACACTCTTCAGGGGGAAATTTTGAACTTAGACAAGGACAAAATAAATACTCAATTAAATAAAACTTATCTTCTTGATGGAATTATTCTTTTAATTGATCACTTTTGTTTTCTCAAAAATTAAATATCATATTTAGAAAAATTCTGTTATTTACTCCAGTTGCTTCTGGCCATTCATAAAATAGTCCTGTCAAGGAGAACTCAAAATATAAAAAATCAAAAATATATAATTATGATTATTTTAGAAGAAAAAAAAAATCTAAATTTAGAGCTTTCTGCTAGTCATTTTGTTTTTACAAATACTTTGATTTAGAAAAATGTTTTAATTTTCCAAATAGTACTGAATATTTAGAGTCATATATATATTCTTGCAATTAAACTCAGTAAAGACTTTATGGTTTCTTGTATTTTTCTTTTTCTCTTAAAATTTACTTTAATTCATATTCAATATAACTTGTGAAAACCTGCTTTAAGTGTTGAAATACATAAGACATTATAATGGTATGCAAATCATTATAACCATGTAATAGCCATATAAAGTTGGCAACATATGGTGTACACAGCTTTGTACTTAATAACCTATGAAAATGTGATTAAAAATCCATGCATATTAGTTTTTACTATTAAAGTTACTGTAGTGTAAGATAAATTTATGTACATATATTTCAAATCATAGCTGGTCTTCAGGGCATCTGATAAATGCTATATGCCATTAAAAAAAAAGATTAAATAAAAAATCACTTTTTAGCACAGGAGTAATGGCCTTAAAAGCATCTCATGATGGGAACATAGCTTTGTGTCTTTATTTCATAGGGTAATTTTTTTCAGTAGTGCTGTCTAGCAATTCAATTTTTACAATTTATTATTTTCTAACAATTTAAAAATAAAATATGTGAATCCTGAAATATACAGTATCGATATATTTTCTGGGATTTTTTTTCCATTACATTACACTAGCCAACACTGCTTAAAGTAATTTTGTCTTGTAAGGTTGATTAATTGTGACTCAAAAAAAGCTAATGTTTTTCTTTGGATCACACTGATTTTGCAGACAGACATAACAAACAATATGTTTTAGAGAATGAATTAGTATAATAATGAACTGTGTGTCATTGTGCATTTAGCTACCGAAAACTGATAGTGAACACAGTCTCTGGTCAGTAGTATGCCAAAAATTGTGTGCTGTTTTTGATGTAACACAGCTCTCTAAGAGGAAGATGATGTTATACTTGCAGGATACTTCACTCAGTTTTCTCTCAACTTGCCTGGTGATACTGTGGAAATGAGAAGAATTAAGAATAGTGAAGCAAATAACTCGTTTTTGGTTTTTTTCTCAATTATTAATTTTTCATGTTCTTACCAATGAAAAATGTTGTTTTCCTTCAGAAAATAATAAATCCACATTCAGTCCATGTTTTTCACCCTCCTCTGGAGCTGCTCCAGGAGCTCCGTGTTTCTCTTGCCCTGAGAAGGCCAGAGCTGGACAGAGCACTCCAGAGGCAGGACTGAGCAGCGGGGCAGGGCCACCTCCCTCGTGCTGCTGGCGCTGCTGCACACACCAGTACCACTCTTTCATGTGTTTCAAAATCAAATGGTCCTAATCATTTAAACAGCACAAAATTTTCCCTCAAACCTGGCTGATTGCTGTCTTGGTTTTCCAACAGAAAATACAATCTGAATTAACAAGCCACGAGATTAGTTTGGAAGAAATGAAGAAACGAAACCGGGGTAAAGATACTGCCAAAAGAGTTCTTTCCCAAATTGATGTGGCACAGGTAGGCAAATTGTATTTCCACCATTTTTCCTTCACTGATTCTAAAGTGTAGTATGAGTGGTACTATTACTGTACTATGAAATGTTCTTAAGGTGTCTCTTCTGCTTTAGCATTTCTTTTCTAGACAGAAAATCACCATCCACATCTTCTTCCTGCTCATTTTTTTAACTCCAGCCTTTCTGGGTCATTGCAGTTCTAAGGTGTGCAGGACTGATGTAACCAACTGGTAGGGACACTGTCTAATAAGGGGTGATTTAAATGTGCTGAAGTTTCAACAGATAAAACTACAGTGGGGCTTTCTGTAAGTTTTGAGGTATTGGAAAATATTTACTGTCAAAAATAGGTTAAAATATTTGGAAATGTTTAATAGAACTGCATTTGAAATACAAATAATACTGAACTGTGCAATTCAGACATCAGTTTAAAATGTTAGATAATGCATTATTTCATCTAGTTTAACAGACACAGAAATGCCTTCTTGTAAACCAAGAAGACTGAACAAACAACAGAGAAAAATACACATTTTTACCTATTAATGATAGGTTCTTGACTATTTTGCTGGGGTTTTTTTTTGGTTTTTTTGGTAGTTGGCAAAACAAATTTTCATAATTTATTAGGAAGACAATTTAATAATTGCCATTTTTTTATTAATCCCTGTCAAGTATTTCTAGGCACCTCAGTTTGGCTTTTAATTTTTATTATGAGTATCATTATTGCTTTTTAGCAGTTAATTAATTTGAAATTAACAAATTGAATCTTTTAAATGTTTCATCTTATGTACAAGACTAGATTTCATTGTTGAGAATATTTCTGTTTCCTGATTTTTCTGCCTTTTTTCATACTAACTCACCTCCTGATGGTCTCCATGGCAGCTGTGAAGTTGCCCATATTTCAGCAGTGAAATGCAGGCATCAGATGACTGTGCAAATAAATGTTTGTGAGTTCAACAGCATGCAAGGGAGCACAACCCTTTCTGGGTGCCTTTTTTATTAATCCACCTCTGTGCAGACATTTTTTTTTCTTTGTAAGGTTTCTCTAGTTGATGTGCACAAGTTTGAGTTTTGAAAAATGGTTGGAGGTCATCTTGAGACACTGCTTTACTAACATTAGGTAAAATATAAACAACAAAGTAGTAATTTACATGCATAATGTAAATATCAACCACCAAAGCAGGTAGAAGCTGAGCCCTTTGTCACACATATTTGTGACTATATTTAATTTTAGGCCACTGAACTCTCTTGTATTCCTTTCCATCATTATGCTACCTTTAGTGGTAAAACACATTTCACGACATCAGTCTTCACTTACTGTTTTCTGAAGAACAATCTCGCTTATAAATAAATAATTTCCTCTTTTTTTTTTTAATTAATCAGTAAGTAATATTGTTAATCTGACATATTTAGTCTATTATTAGCTCAATTACCTAAGCTGAAGGTAAACAACTAAATAAATAAATAAATACATGCATTAAGATTTTGAAACAACTGGTAACTGGCGAAATTTATCCTGGTTTTTTGGATTATTGTAGGCTGAGAGTTAAGTTCTGATTTTTAAATTTAAGGGGAAAAGTATGATTAGGAAAATAAAAATCTATTTCTGCCATAGTGATATAGTACCTAGTTAGTCCTAACAGACTGAGAATTGTTACATGAATGTAAAATCTTTTCTAACAAATGGTTATTTTTCAGAATTCAATACTGAATGATTTTCTGGTTGGCATTTTGAATACATTCTCAATTGTCTCTTTTCTAGGCTGACTAGTACATTAAAGCATACTGAGACATTAGATAAACAGCTTTCATTTCCTGTCATTCATTATAAATTTTCTATTTTAAAAAATGAATTTTTGAAACAAAATGATCAGAAATGAACACATTATTCAGGCACAAAATGGCTTTAAACAATCACTTTTGTACTGTGACAGGTACCTCATTTTTGTTTTCTTTATGTTCCAAGTTGTTCCAAATTTTATGTTTTATTACCGTTTTTCCTCAAATCTTTATGGCACAGACCACAATGTAGTGGAATAAAGTGTGCAGGATTCGAAGATAAAAAAATCAGAATTGTGTTTGCAGGTGCTGAGTTCATATTTAATTACTTAGCTATTTCTTAGTGAGATTTATTCTTCTTTTTGTTCCCAAGACAGTTGAAAAACTTATTCAATAATACTTCGCTCTGTACTTCTATAGAGAAATTAGTTCTTTTCCAAGTAGATAATTAAAATTCCTTTTCTTTATTTTTAATTATTTCCCCTCCCCCTGAGCTAGGGATCATGTGAGCAAGCAGTCTAATTAAAGTACAAAGATAGAAAATTGTGAAAATGGTGAAATTAAAAGCCAAGCTTGCCACAGATTTTTTTTCTGCCTTCAAATTGCTTTCTTTTTACTCTAGGTTAGGCTTTTTTAAAATTGAAATATAAATCAATTTTATACTCTAAATCTTGGGGTTTGTGCTAGACCTACTTACTGCCAAGCCACTTTATTTAGGTTCCTTTGAAGGACTAAAAGATTTGTTCCTCATACTAAGAAGCTGCAACTGATAGAGTTGAAGAGCATTCACTCTGTAATGTGGATGGTTTATCCCCAAGCCACTAAATCTGTCTTCTCCCAATGCCCCTGAACATTTTGCATATTGAAAAATACAAAAGTTCTTCTTTTTTTTTTATGTGTGTATATAGGCTCTTTTTTGCCACAGGCTCTGCTGCATCCATTGCCCTGGATGATGGAAGAATTTTTATCCTCCAGTGCAGACCCAGGATTCTCTGCTGCTGGCATTTTCCCCAAAAGTTTTTTATTCTTTTAATAAGAAATTGGTGGTTGGCAATGTATTCTAAGTATTCTGTAACAGGACTTAGAATGATGTGTCTTCAAAGAAAGTTGTGACTTCAGCATTGATTTGATTTCACACTTTCTACTCACCCATGTTTCTTTTTCAGAAAAAGCTGCAGGATGTGTCTGTGAAGTTTCGCTTATTTCAGAAGCCAGCCAACTTTGAACAGCGCCTCCAAGAATGTAAAAGAATTCTAGATGAAGTGAAATTGCAGGTGCCCAAGCTGGAGATGAAGAGTGTTGAGCAGGAAGTAGTACAATCACAGCTGGATCATTGCATGGTGAATATTTAAGATATGTCTTTCTATTGGCATTATGCAGAAAAAGCTAAAAATTAGAGATCATTGTCCTTAATTCAGATGAGAAACAAAGTTTCAGTTATACAAAAAAATCCAAAACCCAAACAAACAAAAACCACAGAAAAACAACAAAACCCTCCTTCAAAACTCTAGACATGCACTTTCATTTTGGGAGAATACCACTAAAGATCCCTTTCTAATTCCCAGTTTCTGTCCTGCAATTGAATTTATCTCCCCATGTTGGTTCTACTTTCCACAATATTCAACAGTGATGGAATTCTGTGACATAACCAAAAGAGGTGTTATGGAGCATAAGCCTATTCTAGCCGGGAAACACAAAAAATAATGGAAAATTGTAGATTAAAACTTCCATGACATGACATGTTATGGTTTTCTTTCAGTTCAAGAGCAAAAGGACCTGAATAGCTAAACACTGTTCTTGATGATCATAAAAAGAAGATTGTAACAGCAAAAGTAGCTGGTTTATCTTTGTTTTGTATTTTGGGGTTTTTTTTTTAGGTTTTGTTTGTTTGTTTGGGATTTTGTTTGGTTTAGTTTGGTTTGTATTTTTGTTCAGCTTTATTTTGCTTGTTGGGGGATTTTTTGTGTTGCTTTTTTTTTTTTCTCCTGGGACAATGGCACACCTGGAGATTACCCCTTCCCAACCTCTTTCAGATGTAAATGTAGAAATAATTTAAATTAAAAATAAGCATGGCATAAGTCAATGTTATTGCTTTGCATCTTTAATTTTTCTTAAATGAAATTGCTCTTAAATTCATATTCTTGTGAGAATGACAGAATGATATGGTAGTTAGAAGCTCTGTACTAAATTAAAATGTCTTCACTCAGCAGCTGGCTTTTGGAACCCTGATGTATTTTGTGGAAGACTTGAAATGATTTTAGAGCATTTTTAAATACAAGAATTCTCATAATGTTCCTGTTTTTCAAAATCTGATTGTAATATATCATCAGAATTTAGACAATGTGCACCATACAACAGCTTCCTAATTTGTTGACAGGCTTTCAGGAAGGAAGAATTTACCATCATACTAAACACCTAGACAGGAGTTGGACTATATACAAACTACTTAAGTAAATAAAGTAGTAATTGTAGGTTCACCTCATTTACTACTTTTTTACGTAGGTTTTTTAATCAACTAAATTTTTTTAGAGTGTGATACTTACTAAGTGTAGGGGTAATCCTCTATCCTTCCAGTCTCTAGATTTAGCAGTATGAAAAAATGACAGATTTCAAAAACTAGTGGCTATTTGTAGTTCAAATACATCCAACGTTCTGTATGAGTTGACAGAAGACATCTCTTGTTGTTTCAAATATTGCATTACCCGAGTTTGAAAACAACCTCTGTCACAGCCAAAAACAATTAATAATGCTGTGTACTTTCTCATGTATAACATTTTTAACACTGATTTTAGTGACGTGTCTTTGAGGTCATTGTTTGCAAAGATGGGCTTTTCTAGTTTTCATGTTTTAACAGTGGTGTTTGACTTTTATATTCCTATTTGATTAGAAATTATATAAAAACCTGAGTGAGGTGAAGTCTGAAGTGGAAACAGTGATAAAAACTGGGAGGCAGATTGTTCAGAAGCAGCAGACAGAGAATCCAAAGGAACTGGACGAAAGGCTCACAGCTTTGAAGCTGCAATATAATGAACTGGGTGCAAAGGTAAGTTCTTTGGTTTTAATATAAAACCATGTACTAGCAAAGTGAAAAGTAACCTCGGTGTGGTAAGTAAATGGGGTTTTTACTGGTTCCTTTCAAGGTTCTTCCAGTGGGACAGAAGGAATGGAGGCAAAAGAAATCACCTGACTATTCAGTTGCTTTGCAGAAAAAACCCAACCACTTGGGAAAATAAAACATTCCTTTAATGCAATTCAAAAATTTACTTTTCTTAAAATTGTAATTTTTTTTCTGCTAGTTCAGATGGTTGGTTTTTAGAGTTCAGAGGGGGGATGTTGTTTCATTCTGATGCCTCAAACAGTTACTTCAGATTAGGAAATTACTTAGATCAAGTTTTACTTATAGGGCTGCTTCATAAAAGAGAAAACTCTACCTTTTAAATTACTTCTGCCTCTGATTGTACAGTTCATAAAGTATATAATTTCTATTTCTTGCTATTCAAAAATCTGTTGAACAAAAAGCTCTTGCCACTGAAGCTTTCCTTGAGAAGCACTTGCACCACTGTGCTTTGTGGCTTCTGCACTGGCATGTGGTCAGTTTTTGTCATAACCATTCCCTGATTTAAATGTCAAGAACCCTGACTTGTATTTTCACTGCATCTTAATGTGCAAGGCACTTCCTAATGGGAAACTGGTTTTTTTACTCAATTTTCCCTAAAAGTCAACTAAACAGAATAGGATGGACAGGCTTCTAACCAAATTTAACAAGACTCAGACGAGGCATTACAGTTAAGACATATCCTTTATTACTTTGTTTTGTTTTTCTTGCCCTCATTAGAACTATTCAATGAACTTCTGGAAATGGTAGGATTAAAGTGAATTGGGTGCTGTGACTGGATGACTGAAAATTGTGAAAGACAGATAATATCTGTCTGTTTATTTCTAAAATTTATACACTTGAAAAAGACAAAATAGGACAGGAAGCAAATTGTTATTTTTTTAGATTATAAATTATTCAAATCATAAATTTTTAATAGTTAGGAAAATGAGCCCATGGTAATACTGAGAGCCAGTATGTGGTTTAAACAGATAATGAGAATCAAGCCCTGGTGACTACAGTATGATAAAACAATCAGAGTTATGTTACTTTTGACAGAGATAATACTCATTAGGGAATCTGAATTAAAACAGTTCTCTCTTGCTAGAAAGTTAAGGTATTAAGAGACATCAATCTTCTGAGTGTCAGGCGAACTGGAGTCAGCTTTAGTAGGTCTGGATAGCTGTCATTTGGGATTGGATAATATGTTTGAGCTCTCCATTGTTTTAGAAGGAACTGTGGCATTTATTCCTGCATTATGTTTAACTTAACAGGAAACAGGTGTCATTATTGTAGGAAACCTCTCTTATCTAATGGAGGGATAAAAATATGCCATTAGGGAGCCATTAGTGACTTGAAGTGAGCCATATTGCACATTGATGTGTCTCAAAAATTTGCAGTGTTGGGGTTAGCTCTGCTGTCCTAGATAGAATTTCTCACATTTACTTTTACACAGCATTGCAATTAACAGTTTAAGAGAAAGTCACAGAAGCCCAGATATACAGAATTAAAGGAATCGAATAGCCATTATCAGCAAGAATTGATTGCATTGAGAAAAAGACTTTTTAAGAGAAAACTAACAATAGTTATAACTAATAATAAGTCTCAGGACTGAAAGGTGCAGTCTGAGGGAAAAACACATCTTCAAGCATAGATTCACTTGTGTGGTTTTGTAGGTACTGTATCAAGAGACCCCTTCCTACATAAACTCACAGTCACATTTTCTGACCCAGAAAGCCTTTAGAGGGCACTGTTTCCTATTTTTCTGTTAAAAATGCATCTTTACATTTGAGGAACTAACAAACTGATTAATCAGTAACCTCTGGTTATATGCAATGTATAAGGAGCTATTTTTGTCTTATCTATATAATAAACACATGTTAGAGCTGTATGTAGGAACGCAAATTTTCTCTCTCTTTGTTGATACAGAAGTATCAGTAACTTCATTTTATAATATACCAGGTGTTTAAAATTCTTAAACAGGCAATCAAGCTCAGGGTAGTGCACTTTGCATTGTATTGCTGCTAAATAATGTTATTTACAATTGCTATTACACTCTTCAGAAGAAGAGGTGGAAAACCTGGCTCCGTGTGTGAATAGAGCTCTAAAAAGCTGAGTTTTATGGTCCTTCCCAGGGATTTACCTCTTGGCCTGACTGTAAGTTCTGTGGTCTCATTTAATAAATTTGGCATGCAAGAAAGCACATAAAGCATATTCAGTGAAAAATGTTATGAGATTTCAGTAGTAAGCCTCTACAGAGTGATAATAAATTATCAGGAACGCTTTATAGCTTATTCCCTAGGCAAATCTCATCTCCTTACTCAGGGATAGCAAAAGCCATGTACCTAACCTTGTAACATCCTACTACATTTTAAAACCTCGAATTCTCCTTGGCAAAAGATCTAAGAATCATTTTGATCATTGTGCCACTGCTTGTTCTTAGTGGTAAAATACAAAATAGTTTTAGTAGATGCTGATACCAGTTTTCTACTACTGTAGAAAGTTTCTTTCTATTTAAAAATACTTAAATGCAAATCATTGGCTACCGTCTTAACTTGATAATTATTTGAAATTCAAGCTAATTAGGAATTTCTTTTAAATATTAGTGATAGTGATCTATGGGACGCTTTTAATCCTCCTTCTCTGATTGTTTTTTTTTAAACTTCATCACAGCATAATTTATTAATTTTTATTTTCTGCTACTAGTTACCTAAAGTCTGTTGTAGTGTAGTTTCCCAACTAAGATCTCTTCATTTACTCTTCCGCTTTCTCTACTAATTATGGAAAACCTTTTCTTCCTCTCCCTGAAGAGTCTCAGGGGCTTGCAAAAATGGTTGCATTTGCCCTGTTCTTTCAAAATGCAGTGTGAGACTGTCAAGACAACATAAAAACTCAGCCTTCCTTCCAGGTATGAGGTACCAAGCTTAGAAGAACTTTATGGCTAAAGCAGAGGTCATCCCTAGTACTTCTCATCCAAAACATTCAGAAAATTAAAACCTTAAAATTAAATGTGCTGATATAGTTTGACATTATTCAGTGACATTTGTGTTTCAAGATTTGAGCCTTTATTTGTCTGGTATTTATTTTCTTCCATGTAGTTTAGCTACATAGAAAAAAAGTCTTGAGGAATCCCAGTTCCTGTATGGCCACTTATATTAAAATATGCCCTGTAAAGGGTTTTGACATCTATTTTGTGTCTCAAGGAAAGCCTGTTAGTTCAGTTGCTAGCAGTAAAATTGCTGATACTGAGAGAACAAATCAAGACATTCATATACTAAAACGAAACTTCACCTGTGGAATCCCAAGTCTAGTTTTTATAGAAAAGCGGCCTACAGAAATATAAAAACCATCGGACCTATTTCACAGAAGGGTTAATTACCACAAGTTTTCTTTCTGCAGGTGACAGAAAAAAAGCAAGAGTTAGAGAAATGCTTGAAATTGTCCCGGAAGCTACGGAAAGAGATCAATGGTCTGACAGAGTGGCTGGCGGCGACAGACGCAGAACTGACAAAGAGATCGGCTGCGCAGGGGATGCCGAGCAATTTGGATGCTGAAATTGCCTGGGGCAAGGTAACAAACACATGTGAATATTGCAGAAAGATAGATTTCTTTCGTGATAAAGAAAAAAAAATTTAAATTCTGGCATTTCAGTTAGTGGAACTTTGAGAATGTTTTGGCGTTATCTCACCTTAGCATTGACACTCAGAAAAGTTTGAACTGTCTTGTCTCTGCAGAGATCAATAGCACAATTCACCTTCACATTGCAATAATCTTCACTGAGGTGAATTTAAAGTTAGAATTTAATTTTTTAGAGTACTATAAATCAACCACCCGATCCCCATGTAAAAAGAGAACTCTTGCACCATTCTGCTCATGGTTAGAAAGGTATTAAATAGTCGAAGAAAGATTAAAGGTGCCATGACACTGTATATTCCACATGTTCAGCTAGCAGCCAGGATATTTTTTTTCTTACTCTTAGATTTGTAGCTCATTCCTTTGCATTCTGGGGGCTCCCTACTTCCATGAGACTTCACCTTGAACTCATCTTTCGGGTTAAAACTCAAAGCCTAAATCAAAACTTTCCTCAAAATCACAGTTTAGATAAACATCTTACAGAAACTGAGGAATGCAAGACATCTGTATACAGCAAAATATTTCTGTGTGATGTTAAAAACTGGCATGTTATCACTCAACACTAGCTAATCTATTTCATTTTCTGCACATGTAATAGGAATCCAATTTAGCTGAGGACAAAACCAAACCAAGTCATCATTATTCACACATACCAAAATATGCATTTCAGAGCACACTCTGCTCAACATTATCCAAAGCTTCAAAATTTCAAATAACTGTTGGGGGTTTGTAGGGGAAAAAAAAAAAAAAAAAAGGAAGAAAATAGCCACTTCTATTTTGTTTAATGGGAGAAATCCTCTAAACATTTTGTTAGTTTCGATATGCATTATGGAAATAGTCATGAATTATACTCAGGCAATCTTCCTAATCCTTTTAATGGCAGTTAAAAGGCACTTGAGTAAAATTTTTTAAAATTATTGTTATTGTTGCTATTCTAGTGTTGTTATTAGTTTGTAAATCATCAATGCATTTTAAGGCTAAAGACACTTTATCAAGCTTAGGAATTTGAAAGGGTTAATTAAAAACAAACAAACAAAAAAAACAACCTACAAAGCAAACAGTCTTCATATCTTTTGCTAGATTTGGAGTTCTTTTTATTTTGGTCATCAGACTCTAAGAATGACAGTATTTTAAAAGTGTTATCCAAAAATATCAACTTTCTCTCTTACTAACTCACAATTACTGCTTTCACTACTGTAGTTTTCACTTTCAAATCAAAACCTAAATCCCCACAACCCTCACTGTTCTCTCCTATTGTTGCCTGATGTTTTCTCATTTTCAGTTGCTGCTTTTCCTGCAGTAAATTTTGTGCAGTTCCTCTAATTTCTTTGGACTGATACTGTGATCTTAGAATTATAGAATCGTGAAGGTTGGAAAAGACCAAGATCCTGGAGTTCCACCTTTGGCTGAACACCACCATGGCAATAACACAGCACTAAGTGCCATGTCCTGTTGTTTCTTCGACATTTCCAGGGATGGTGACTCTGCCACTTCCCTGGACATCCCATTCCAATGCTTAACTACCCAGTTTGAACACCCCCAGCTCCCTCAGCTGCTCCTCACATGAGTGACCCTCCAGACTCTTCCCCAGCTCCATTCCCCCTCTTTGGACATGCTGCAGCCCCTCAATGTCTTTATTGTAGTGAAGAACCCAAAATCAAATCAAGTACTTGAGGACACGTGTTTCGTGTTCATACCCCCAGTTTCTTTTCTGCTGTGCAGTTTTCCAGTGACTCTTGAAAATCCGTAACAAAGGACAAATATCAATTTTTTAAGAGACAAATTAGAAAATCTTCGTGTTTTAACATCCCCAAATTAAATTGCTAGGTAGTTAAATCATTCAACCACTAAAATAAAAATAATCTTCAGTGCTGGCTCCACAGTACTGTTCTACTGAAATAGAAAAGTGCACATCATGTTCCTGTTGATCCATGTATGTAGCTTCTCAGGGGTTTAAAGAGAAAGATTTGTCCTTAATATCACTTGTTTGTTAGATATGAACCTTAATGTTTCAGAAATTGCATAATTAGGACCTAAAACCTGATGATTAGTGCAGCTGCACAGTGGGAAGCCTTTGTTATGTCTTAAGCTTGCTACAAGTGCAACATATTTTTATCTGAGGACAATCAAAAAAGGTAACAAGAGCTAATTAAAATAAGAACCATTAACATGAAAATATATATCAGACGGGAATCCCTCCACCTTCTCATCTTAAAAAGTGTTGTTGAGTATTGTGCATTCTCGCAGGGAATTGATACATAAAGTTTTGTAGGAAAAACTGGTAAAAAGGATATTTTGGCTTCAAATACTCCCCAAAGCCTTCACTATAATCTAAGTTCGTTTAGTACCTCAGCTCTTCCCCTTCAGTCAGTTCATCACTAAAATAAGAACAAACAAACAACTTTGGGTGAGAGCAGTTGCCTCTTGGTGAAATATGTATGTACTGAGTGGCTTTCAAAATTCAATTTTAGGATTGTCTTTTAAGAAATATAAACAAATATTCATATGTATATAAGCAGACTTATAATGTGGGGCAATCCAACAGGTAGTATATGTGGCAAATCCTAGACTTACAAGTATAAATATTTGCAGAAATTACATGGATTATGCTTTTTCCTAAAGAATATTCTCCCACTAGGAGACAGTTCTGCATTTTATCCTGGACACTCTAAAATTCTTGTGGGCCCTTAATAAATAAGTACGGTACTGATACTCCTATGTGGATTTCATTGAGGCATCACACAAAATTGTACATCAATTATTTAGTCCCCAGAACCAGAGCCTCTCAGTGTCTGATTAATGTCACAGCTTTGGGCTTTGGACTTCCTGGGTAAGTAGGCTGCCAAAGACAGTAACCAGTCTAATGAAATGCACTGGGAGATGAATTAAGCCCAGCAGATTCCCATTGTGACCAAAGTCTGCAGAAAAACTAAGATGGAAAATGGAGAGGGAGAGTGGAGAGCTCAATAGTGCAAATTAACTGAAAATTGGATGTGTGCTGCTGTCGATATATCTAAGCAGAGAGCTAATAATCTTTTTTCTTTACAGGACAAGGAAGCAGTTACATTTATTAGTGCACTTATTTCTAATTAATTTTCAACGCCCAAGTCTTCTTAAAAGTGAAAAGAACTCAGAGGGTAACAAAGATAATTATAGAGTTGACAAGAAAAGAAATCATACATGTGAACATTGTCTTCAAAGTAGAAACACCTAGAAGTAAAAAGGAATGTCCATCTTGAATAGGAAATGAAGCTAATGAAAGATAACATTAATCTGGACATCAAGGGAAATGTGTTATTTGTTCTTACATAGAATTTTTCAAGGAACGGAACAAAAACTTGGCTGAGTTATGTGAAATGAGATGGGCAATATACTGAAGACTGTAAATCCTGCCTTTCTGCTCAGTAGAGACAAGTTAAATCTTTCCATTTGAATTCAGCTCTGTTATAATAGATAAGAAAAATGACATGCGGGTGGAAAGATAGTCATTAAACATTGTATATTAGAAATCCGTTTATAATTGGAAGTCTGATTTAGTGAACATATTTATCACTGGAGACATTAACAACTGCAGGGTTTATTTGTCTTTTAATCAGGAACTGGACTGATAAGAATTAGATTGCCAGGAAACCATGTTCTTAAAAAGGAAATGGCAGATGGTATTACCAGGAAAATTCTGTATTACTCCCTACTATCAGCAGTATGACTGCCAATGCTTTAATCTGATTTTTTAACACTGTGTGTAATACCAGTGAGTCTAAAGTTGACTCGAAATACTTAGAATTACATTTAGCAACATATTTCCTGTCAGTAATATCCATAAAAGAAGACAAACTGTAAATTGTGACAACTGATTCATTGTCACTGGCCAAAATGCAATAAAAATAAAAGATGTGCTGTAAATAAACAAATAAATATGTATAATCAACCACTGAGAAGACCATAATGTCAGCTTCTGATTAATTCTGCAATCCCACCTGTGAGAGCTGAGCCACTTAATTTCTTTTAGAAAGATTCAAATTGCAAAGAGTATTTTCAAGTAATCCACAGCACACAGGCAGTGTAAAAGCATGCAGAACTTTTCTTCACTCATTCATTGTTGTTGTGTTTTTTAATCTGCATATGTTTATCACCATCATGAATATATATACTATCCCTTGCATTTACTTACAATTCTGGTTTTTTTGGAAATAACCCACCATCATTAGTTCATCTTGGTACATTATAGTTTTATCATTATAAAATATAGCTCAGAAACCCTCTTTACCACATCTTCAAAAAAACAAACCAAACCAAACCAACAAAATAATAAAGTAATTTTAATAAAAATTAACCCCAAAATCACCAAAAACCCCATTTCTATGTAATTTCTGTTTTCAAATATAATTAATTCCTAGTCGTTATTTGGTGATGGGAGGGATGGACAAAAACCATTGCAGTCAACCAAAACTATCAAGTAAAAAAATCCAAAACCAAAACACTTGGAACAAAAAGCCCTAAAAGTATTTTTTTAGTAAACTGAAAGATAAAGACTGTGCCAAAGCACAATGGGATCAGAGACAGACCTATGAACACCACTCAAAGTGTAAATATCTGCACAGGGAACTGCAATTATTCGTTCTAACGTGATTCATTCTGTCATCCTATGGATCCATATGTAAAGTAGGTAAAATATTATTGTATGCACCTACAAACTATTTATAAATTCTCAGCAAAACTGATCCCTATGACTGTACACACTGCAGTATGATTTGCCTTCTGCACAGATTTCAACCCATCCAAAGTTGTTTTTTAAACAGAACTTTTATTTTGTACTGTAGCTCTTTTCCTGAGGTTTTGATGAATGAAACTGGTGCAAGGAGAGCTCAGAGTCTCCCTCTCCCCATTCTGATGTTTCTGGGAAGGGGATTAGAAACTAATCACCTGAGGCATGCTCTGCATGCAGAGTTGCACCAGGATCTGTCTGATTGCTTTAATTTCCTGGATGCCAGGAGCCTAGATGCCATTTCTCTTGGAAATGTTCAAGTCCTGGAAGTTCCACAGTGGTGTAATCCCCCAGTTTTGATTAAAGCAGGCTACCAACATTTTTCTTATGGCCACGAGTGAGGGAAGAATAACAGTTCCTTAAAAAGCAAAGGAAACATTTCAGTCAGTGAAACACAAATTATTTTTTGGGTCAGAGAATTTTCACTGCAGTATTTTGTACCAAATACCATAACTGGTTCTTCAGAAAAGTGGAAGTACATGAGCTTCTTCCAAAGAGACACTCCAGAATTCCATCTAACTGAATAACTGAAATTTGAATGAGGAGAGATTCACATCATCTTAACTCTTGTATCTGCTATTAAATGTGATCCTAAACATGTAAAGAAGTATATGCAAAGAAGTGTTGACTATTATAGTGTTGACTATGACATTTTATATATATATATATAAATATGTCATGTCTCCTTAATATAATCTGTATTATTTGTATACATATTTTAATGGAGATGTCTTTTCTGGAAGTATTTATGGAGCCTTTCTCTTTCAGCAAGTAATACTCACTTGAAGAAGATTTTGTTTTATAAATAAACATACTAGTCTTTAGGAGGAGGGAAAAGAAAAAAAAGTGAATGTAATTACTTCACTGTGATGATAAACAGCAGAATGAATATAATCTGTTTTGGAATTGTTCAACATTGTTGATAAATTTTCACAGCTGTAAATGAATGCTTGGTGTTAAGATGTTTAGTTCAATCTTTTGTTTACATGTTTTTGTTTCCCCAAGATGCCATGATTATATCAAGAAAACAACTTCTTCAAAGCTCCTACATTTCTGTATTTTATTTCTGTTACACAGTTTCACCCAGATAAGCACACAAATCAAAATGTATAAATTGCCTCGTCCTTCTGGGAAGAGTTTCACCACTTTATTTGTTAATGTTTCGTATTGTACACATTGTGGTGATGTTTGGGACTTGGGGATTTGGGTTTTTTTTTTTTAAGGTGCTTTGTGTTTTAAATGTAATTCTTAACTTGCAAAGCTAGTTCTATTAATTCAGTAGTTTAAATTCTAGAACTTTCTTATATGTTTTCAAATAAACTGCGCAGCTGGAATGCAGTTTCATGTTATGACAACCAGAAGGGAGCTTAAATCCAGCAAGGATGTGTGGAACTTGCTCTTTAAAAATTAGGAGAATTTAAAAGCCACTCTCTGAGTTTAACTGAAATGATCTTAGTTAAATCCTGGCATCATGACCCATTCTTTTTTTGCTTTATATAATATTGTTAAATTAATAGCAGTACTTTTTATTCTTTTTCTTGCAGAAAATTTACCATTGATATCTTTTATATTGCAGTGAACAAAGTATGTGTAGACTATCACCTCCTAGTAAAACTGGAAAGAAAAAGTGGAAATTCTTAGGAATGCAATGCAGAGATGCCAAATTAAAAACAAACCAAAAATGTCTTCTTGAAGTTGTGAAAGAAAGTTCGTTTATGTGGTGCACGTCATAACCTGCACTACAGAGGAAGTCATAGCTGATAATGCAGTGTGGAATCCCACTGACTTTACAGACCCTGCAAATTTTTCAATTTTATTCAGTGGGTCCAGTATTTTGTACATAAGGTCTTGTAATAACAGAGATTTAAAGTATGGAGGAAGATGCTTTTGTCACTTCACTGTTGTGTTGAAGGCCACAAGGTTTTCTCAAGACAGTTAGGGGAAGTGTGAATTACTTGGTTCATATCCCTTACTTGCAATTACACAGGGGAGTTTAAATCCATATTGCCCAGAGGTGCATCTAGTCTTTAATTTACATTATTTCTTTACTTTGAATGGAATAACTCATTTCTTACACATAGGGGATTACACATCTGGTTTTGGGTAGCAGTTTTGTTTAATAAACATTTAATTGTTGGTCCATCTGTTTACTAGTTGGGATTAATGTTTATTTATATAGCCCAAGATTGGTTGGCATTTTCATAAATGTAAAATACAAAAAAAACCTACCACCCATGATAAATACTTCAGAGAGTCTGTTCCAAATGAAAGTAAATAGTTTAGAAAAAGAAATGAAGTTGATCGAAATTTTCTGTCCTCAGTAGAAGGTAAATTATATCCTTTGTGTTATTCTTTTTTCATGATGACACTTTGCACCTGCTGTGAAACAGATAAAACAGTACTAGAAGAGGGCATGTTGTTCCTTTAATCTGACAAGGACCTGCTGAAATTTTAGACTCTTCTTTTCAAATTCTCTAATTATAGAGTATATTGTTAATAATTTCCATCAATCATGCCTTAGTTCTATTACATAGCCTCTATATTTTAGAAAATTGATAGAATGGGAAAATCTGTTATACTTACATGAAATACGAGTGTAAGACCTTTTCTCTGAAATAACATTGCAAAATGAGATCCTGAATTCTGTTAAGCATAGGAAGTGAGCTGCTGCTTTTAATATGACACACTGAATAAGTTGAAGGTACTATTAAGATTCTATTTTACCAAATAGAATAATTTTATACTGTCTTTATCAAAAAATGAACATTCTACTTTCACTGTCAATATATTATCCATAAAAATATACTGATTTGTGACCATGAGAGATGTGATAGTATGGAGGTCATAAAGGCAGGGTTCTACTGCATAACAACATTCATCCTGAGATGGAAGTGTTGTGTTTTCCATTAGTTTGAAATGTTTTTTATTATTTTACTTTATTCAAGTTTCTGTGAGAAATTTCCGTCTCGAAGACTAGTGCTTCTTCCTTTTCTACTAAGTTCTTTTTGTGTTTAGCTTGAAACACTTCATTTCTGGTTGTAGTTTTATTTTATAGGCAGAGATTTATTTGCCTGGATCATTCCTATCAGGTGCCACGGATCTCAGATAAATTTCTCTCATAAAATTGGTTATATGTGAAATTAAGTGTAAGGAGTTTGTGCCTCTCCTTGAGTATTCAACGAGATTGCTGTACTTTGCTCTGTGTCATCTCACTGTTTAGTATTTAAACATTTGCTTTTCTACATGTGGTCTAAATGTGTTGGGATTTGTTCCTTTTGTTGGACTTCTTGCATGTTGCTTAATATTCAGATTAAGCCATGAATAATAAGTTATGTAACCTTATATACCAAATCTGTGGGGTAAGATAACAGTGAGAAGAGATGCTGGAAATCTGACTTTACAGCACTGTGCATGTGTTGTAGTCATTCAAGCTTACTACTGCTTATTTTAGTATTTTGCTTTGTAGGATGAAATCCCAAGTGAATGTAATTAAAATATGCATTTCTACAATTAGGAAACACATTTAACAGAAGAAAATAATATTATTTTTTTCTAAAAAGGTTTCACTGAAAAATAACAAAGCAATGAGATAATCACTAGACTATTTCTGATGGAGTTTACTGTCCTAAGATGTCATCATGATGCTGTATTATTGTCCCATTTATTATGTAAGCTTTATGTGCTATTTAATAACCATCTAATTTTCTTATATGAAAAGTAACATCAAATATTTCTATATAAATATTATAAAACGTTTATTCATTTTAAATAATTTAACTGAATAAATTTCACTGAAATGAAAGATAATTCATGCTTCTTTAAAATTAAGCTGTTGCAAGAAGATGAAGAATATATACAATTTTTTCAGAGCTCAAGAGCAACAATTTGCTTGGTATTTGCTGCTCTTCACAGAATGCCTTCCCTTCCTCTAAGAAGCAAGACTGGGTGTTCTAGTAAAAACTTGCTGCCTGATTTAATATTTCATGTTCTTGGTGTGGATAATTTTTAGTTCCCAGAAATTTTATTTCTTTTTCTGCTCATGTAGGCAACACGGAAGGAGATTGAGAAACGCCAGGTCCAACTTAAGAGCATCAGTGACTTAGGAGAGAATTTGAAGACAGTGATGAAAGGAAAGGAAAGTCTCGTGAACGATAAACTCAGCCTGCTGAACAGTAACTGGAAAGCGGTAACATCACGTGCTGAGGAATGGTTCAATCTCTTACTGGTAAGGAAAATGCAATTCTTCACACAGAGGAAATGTTGGTTCCCAGTTGTACATGTGCAGCTTTATAGAATTGCTTTTTCTGGTGCCTTGGACTGTGGTTATTGAATACGCAGGTACACAGACAATCAGATTAATTGTTGTTCAGCACATTGTGTATATTTTAAGAATATGATTGATTACCAAGTAGAATCTTGATTGTTAGCAGTTTGCAATCCTGTCTGTTCTCGCATTGCTTTGGGTTTGAGTTTTTTTCCTAATAAATGAAATGCAGTTTCGAGGATGATGACTACATCAGTAGCCAAGAAAAAAAAAAAAAAAAGTCAAATAAGTTGAGAATGTTTTTGTATTGATACCAACAACATCAGCTATTTTTGGCTGCATTAGCATTTGTGTTTCAAATAGTGCAATTGGGAAATAGGTTTCCAATTGCAAGTTGGTTAGGCCCACAGGATAGTTCTGGTGTGTGTGGATTTGATTCATGTCAGAAGCAACTAAATCATAAGCTCTTCTCAGGGTACACACCTGATGTGCTGAAGGACAATGATTTGGTCTTTCAGAACTTCATGGTTCTCCTTTGGATAGTTTTACAGGGCATGTTTAGGTGGGGATAATTCCTTAAGGGGACTGGATTAAGCCTAGTAGACAGTAAAATCTCTAATACAGATTTCATACAGATTCAGGAGCCTCATCCTCAGCTGCCTCAAACTATGGATAGTCACATAACTTTATTTTGCCTTCAAATTTGTTTTGTCACGAAGCGTCGACAGCTTGAATCCTTAACTACAGAAGGGTCTTAACCACTGGGCTGTCAGAATGCTTTGGGAAATCCTGCATGCTGCCTCTGTTCCTGAGAGCATGGGAACACACCCCAGAGAAACAGAAGTGATTTTTAAGGGTATCTTGGCCTTTGTCATGACTTTTCAGGGCTCGATGTGTTGGAGCTCCACAAGTCTGTATGGCTGCATTACAAATACTTTGGCAATAAATTTACAGCATCACTACAGGGCTTCCTCAACTGAGTACAGTATCGAGGTGAAAGTATCTGGAAAACTTAAGCATTTCATTCAGAGTCATGTAGGTGTGCAGACTTAATGTGGAACTAATTGTAAGAAGCATATAATAGAGTTTACAGGTTGATATAGTTATGTACTTCTGTACATCCTCTCTTAGCTTTGTATTCTGTGGTTAATATTTGATAAAACACATCATAAAATGGTCTAAGAGAGGTAGTTGAGGGGTTTTTTTACCAATTTTAGAACAGTGTAAAATAAAGGCAGGTACATTTTGGGGCCAAAAGAACCAGTAATACCTTTGATTTTGGGTGTGTGGCCTACATGCGAATCGTGTGGGGTATGCATAGGCCACATTCTAGTGAGCTCACCCAAAAAGACAAAGTTTTAAATAAAGCAGAGAAATGAAGAGTTATCAGAATATCAACTAGAATAGCTTTTAAAAAGCAAAGTCTAAAAGCAGAGAAGTTAGATGAAATGTCCATAAGAGGTTTAGATACAAAGCTCCCAGTCTTGATTGTGACTTTGCAAGCGCATCCTTGTGGCCACCTGAGTTTCAGTCAATTTACTGGCTTTCCAAAACGAGTTCTGTGCCTTGTTCTTGGGAAACACTCCTTTGCACCTCCAGCAGGTCTGGCTAACAGCTTCCTGTTCCTCTCAGCAGCCTCGCTGAGCTGCCGACCCCTGCGTCTTGCTGTGATTTTATCATCCTGCTCCCTGTCACTTTGGAAGCTTCTCTCTCTCTCCTAGGATGTCTTTTTAAAGAAACCTGACATGCAAAGTGAAGGAAACAAACAGCAGATTCTATCCTTCACAAAACAGGAAGTTACTGTGTAAAATAAACAAGTTTTCATAATGTCATAATGTGTGCATGTTTGCCACAGTTGGCATAACTACAGCTGTTATTTCAGTTCTGATTACATTTTTTGTACGCAGTATTTACCTTTTCCACATACAGGAATATCAAAAGCACATGGAGGCTTTTGATCAGAATATAGCTAATGTCACTACTTGGATGTATCGTGCTGAAATACTGTTGGATGAATCTGACAAACAAAAACCCCAGCAAAAAGAGGAAATTCTTAAGGTAAAAAAATGTGATTTTCTGGAAAGCATTAATTTTATTCTGAAAAGGACTGTGTCAAAACTAGAATATTTCAAAAGGTATCACAAATGGATTAAAATTCTTTTTTTCTGTGATAAAGCTACCCCCTGGCAGCTTGTAGATTACTTAATAAATTTGCTTTGTATTACCAAAATTAAATCCCTGCAGAAATAAAACCAGATTGTTATTATAATTCTTGTGAACTTCCTGGTGAGTAGAACAGCAGCTTATTAAACATATGTCTGCTGGAAAATACTCCTTTAACACAAGGTTTTGTTTTGTTTGAACAATTTTTTTTTTTCCTGTCCCCTTCATTTTTAATTGTATTTCTGTTTTTCTGTGATACTTTTCCAATATGTATGATATTTCTGTCATATGATTGTCTTAATTCTACAAACATTGCTTGCATTGAGACCAGATCAGCAACACAGACAAGAGTATTATATGGTGAGCTAGCTGTAGGGGGTTTGTGTGTTGAGCAGGTTTTAATTGGCCAATTGCATAATTTGACCAACTGAAAAAAAATTAGCTTCTAATATTAATGTGTATGCTAAAATATCACATTTAAAATACCTTCTTTAAGAACAACATCAAATTATTATCTCTAGAGACTTTTCTTTTTTTATTCTGAAGTCAGTGTGAAATTTTACTTTGTATTGAATTCCATGGTCAGTGTATAATAGCTGAGTAAGAGTTTGCAAATCAAAATCAGAATTGTAATGTTGACACTAACATAATGATGCCATTTACTACAGCAAAATTTTACAAATTCCAGGGCAGAGCATAAATCAATGCCTCATTGATCTCAGAAGGATTATGAGGCTGGCTTTTGGAGATGAATGAACAATTTTGCCGCCATCAGATACAAAGTAAAATTATCAATATCTGTATACATGTTTGCATGGCACAAAGGCATTTCATGCAGACAGTAAAATGTAATTCTTAATGCCCAACTGTATTTCTGAGTCCCAAATGCCTTGGTATCTATTTCTGACCTCTGCCTGTACTGGGATCTACTGTTAAGATTAATATTTCAGAGAACAAAGGCTTTTGCCCTTCTTTTTAATTTTTTTAAATTTTTTTTTTATTGGTGACAGATTTATAGAAAAAAATGGGTCCTTTTTATTTAATCAGGTAATTTTTACTTGCCTGAACTATGGCCCTGAGCAGTAATGAAAGCAACAATTATACATCCAGTTCCATAATAAATGAATTAGAAGCTCTCCCTAGCTTTAGGAACACAGAATAATTTAGTGCATCCTGAAATATGCTGCAATATTATTGCAGATAAGAATCTGCCTAGAAATAATGATCACCATTAATTTCCTCTAGGAGATATTAAAACAGACATGTAGATACATTCCTGCTATAAATCTGAGGGATATGAGTGGGAATGTTACCTAAAGTATTTCTACTGGATTTACACACTCATGCATAATTATCTGAATTTGCTTTGTGGTTTTGCTCCCTATTCCTTTGCACACTTTCTCTCTCTCTCTCTTTCTCTCTCTTTGCATTTATTACTAACTTCAAGCCCTGTCTCTTGCTCACGGACTGTAGCGCTTAAAGGCTGAGCTGAATGACATTCACCCCAAGGTGGACTCTGTGCGTGACCAGGCCAGAGACTTGATGACAAACCGTGGGGATCACTGCAGGAAAGTAGTAGAGCCTAAACTCTCAGAGCTCAACCAGCGATTTGCAGCTGTATCCCAGAGAATTAAGAGTGTAAAGGTAGGAGGACTTGCTTCCATAAGGAGATGCATAAAAAATGGTGTTTGTGTAAGGTGCACGATTGCAACTACACAGTGGGCTACAGTTCCTCGAAAAACTAAGCTTTTAAATTAAAACAATGTAGAACATAAGGATTTATTTTTTATTAAGTGTGAAGATTTGTGGGTTTTTGGCATTAAAGACTTTTTTCCCTGTTTCACAATTGGAAGTATTCACTAACTTTATTTGAATGTAACAATGATAACATCATTAACTTACAAAAAATGAACATCTAAAAATTAGTAAGTCTCTAACTTTACAAAGCATGAGTAGCCTTTTTTCGTATAGATTGGGTTTTAGGAGCTAATTTTTCTTCAAGTGAGTTTAAATTTTCCTATGAATCTGGGATTCACCAATGCTAGAGATACAAAATAGATGGGTAGAGATTATATCAATTTTACTTCAGTTACTCATCTGTACAACTAGCTTGACTGTTAAATCTGAATTTAGTGTGGATGAGGTAATTTTTAGCCAAGTTGTGCCTTCTGAATTGGAATGAAGAAAGATATAAGCCACCTTCTTTCTCCATTGTATTTACTGCCTTCATTCTGAAGAGCTATTCAGCAGATTAAATGAAGCAGCCATGCAGGTTCTTATATGGATATGGATAATGGGCATGCTCAGATCCTGATCTAAACTATTATTGCTGGTCACTGTACTAAGTCTGGAAATAAATGCACGGAAGATCCATGACAAAGCAGGAAATAGGCATTGCAAAAAGCATAAGCAAAGAGATGTGGTTTCTGTGAGTTCTTGGGGTCTGGGCAGAGCTCAATATCCTGCCTAACTAGCACATCTCTGTGGATATTTGAGCTGATTGAGATTTCATTTCTGAAGCAAAATAATGTCTTCTGAATAAAAGTAACAATTTTTCCTAATGGCCATCAGTAGTGCTTCAGCCATTCCAGCTTCTTGCCTACTTCTTACACATGTACAAACTGTAGACTGAGGACATCTTTGCAAGAACTGTGCTGTCTGATGTTTTTGCTCTGACCACCTGCTATCTGCAGTCTGGATTCCCATCTCAGTTTTACTTTGCACTTCCACATTTTTGTAAACTTACAGAGCTGATGAAGCCTTTGGGCATTGTTGTAAACTTACGGAGCTGATTCAGCCTTTGGTGGGATCCTGTGAAATTATTGCTTTTCGTAGAGAAAAATGGGACTGCCTGTGGATGGCTTATTGGGAGTTCAGTGTTTGCACTGCGTGCACTCAAAGAAGGAACAAAAGATTCTTATCAAAATGAAGTGTCTTCAGAACACAGCCTGCAAATGTCTTCCACCTACAGGCTTCTCTCTCAGGTTTTTTTCCATTTCTGAAGGCAAGGTGGGCTGGAATAGGTAGAATCACACTAAGATTTAGAGAAGAAGTGCCCAGCAAGATGAGAGGAATTACTGCAGCACACGAATTTTAATGGTAAATTAGAATTTAGGGGACCTTTTCAGGACCTTAGAAAATGCAAAGTAGAATATGATTCACTAAGGATACTTACTATTCTAAGTATTGATTCAGACAGAGAGGTAAAAACTGGTCTGAATTGTGGACTATTCTACTGACTTGCTATATGCATTTGGATAAAGGACCAAATTACTGGGTGCTTTATTTTGTCTACCTGTATAATGTAGATAATTGTACTTTTCTTATGCTTTTGACTTTATGAGCTGGAAAATTATTATTATTATTATGAGGTGATATGCTTCCTAAGTGTTTTTGCTTTTTTCCCTACATATTTAGGTAAAATTATTCACTCTGTGAAAAATTAGAACATAAATTCAAGAGAATTGAATGCTCTCATAACCTATTTTCAATAATTTCTCATCAGCCTTCAAATCAGCTATATTTTTTCAAATACTAACAATAATTAATACAACAGTGAAGTAAATAAGAAATGATCCATTAAGTCAGTGAATGGTAGTATATCATTGTCATGTCCTGAATTAACAAAATGTTCCTAGTATGCTGAAATGAGACTTAACATTTTCAAGTAGTCTTTGAACATCATTTAATTACTGGAATTCATTTATTATTTTCTTTCCACTTTCCTCTTTGTTATTGTTTTTAGCCTTTTTCAGAGACTATAATATGGCAATTTTATCAGTTGGTTTGTCTCTTAATGAGATTTAAGTACTTTAGAATATAGCCTTCAGAGCATGTGAGAAGAAATTACTGGGTAGTTTTCTATTATTTCTAACTCAGCTGAGGTGCATGATAAGCGTAATTCTGAGCCTCTTAATGAAAATTTGTGAGCACAGTATTATTCTCTATAAATATTGTACATTATTATATTTCCATTAATGTTTGTAAATGAGCAAAACCTTTGTTGTTAAAATACTCAACCAGATACAATTAAGATTTTTTTTGCCCTGAGTCTTCCAGGTCGTCTGAGAACACATTTCATTTGACATCCAGTCTCTGGTATTTTAACCAATTAATTTTTATTGTTTCTGTCTTCATTACAAATCTTGCATATAATAGTGACTAGTTGTACCAGAGGTAAGAGTAAAAGAGAACTAGTTAGGCTATAACGTGCTTATATCTTTAGCAACAAAGACAGGTGCCCATCCAAGAGTTCCAAGAATATCAAAAAGCATTAATTACCTTTAAGTCCAAGTTTTATGCAAGAACCACTGAGAGTTTCTTTCTTCTTCTTCTTGTTTTTAAAGCTTTGAAAGAAGAAAAAGATTCTGTTGATCATTTGCAATGCACTTAGTAAATACACTATCTGTTGTACATAAAACTATTCTCAGACGCTCGTGTCAGATTGACAAAATGTGGTACATTGTAGTTGAAAAGTAGCACTTGGAAAGTTCAAAACTGAATGCCAACCTAAAGCACCATAATTATACTGTGATTTATTTTGGAGTAATTGAGTCTATTCTGTTTGGTTGACTTTTTTTTTTTGTCCTGAATTTTTGTTGAGACTTTTTGAAACAAAAGCTGAACTTTTGCTATTTTTTTTCCCAAAATGTTACAAAATACTATTAGGGGAATATTTTACACAAAGATTTTATGTCCTTTGTTTTGTAGCATTCATCTGACACTTCTACTGTTCTGTGAGAGAGAACAATGATTTCAAAACTGAATCAGATTAACATTAAAACTTTCTCAATTATCAATAGTAGAGTTTTTTTCATCTGAATGGACTTCTTGTTGCGCTATCAATAATTTCTGACAAACGAGATTTAACCAAATAGCGTAAACATTTATTTTTTTTTTTTTAAATACTATTTATTTGGACTTATTCTTACACACAAATGTGAGAATGTATTTTATTTTTTTCCTTTTTAATTTTCACTCACCTTAAAATTCTTTTGTTTACTTATATGGAAGTTCTACATAAATGTGTATCTTTATTTGTGTCTTTGGGTACTTTGAGTATGGTGAATATATTTTTCAACAGGATGGAAAATTCTACCATTGTTTTAGCAATAGGGGGTAGCACAGATATCTTTTCATTTCTGTTTCTGAAAAAAGTATGAAATGTGTCCTTTAAATAAATAATTGTTGTATTTCTCCCATTTTAGCCTTTCATTCCTTTGAAGGAATTGGAGCAATTTGACTTCGATATACAGAAAATGCTTGAACCACTGGAGGTTGAAATTCAGCAGGGAGTGAATCTGAAAGAGGAGGACTTCAATAAAGATATGGTAATTTGGTTGAAATGGAAATCTGAGCAAAATAAGCAGGGAGATGAAAAAACCTGAGTGAAAATCAGAAACCCATACTTGTGTTAGGGTTTAGATTCAACTTGGGCAAAATATTGCTGTGCTAATAAATTATAAATTTAAAAGTCCCAAATAAGTACTAAATAAAACTTTTTGTGCTAACTTAATTTTTAGTTTACCAGAAAAGCATTTCTTGCCCTTTACGAAATAAATAAGCAGACTAGGAATGTTATCCATGGGTTCTGTATTACTACCAGCAGTATTACAGAACATGGAATGAATATTAAAATCTCTGTAGTAGTATGAAGACCAAGAAAAGTCAGAATGATGTATCAAAATGGGCAATATAGTGAAAGAATACATTCACTAAAAATAAATGCTCATGAAAAGAAATGCCACTTGCCAATTTGTTCTTAACCAATCTGCTTATAGCATTTAATGTAAGTAGGTTTTGTGGCTGTGGTAAGATTTATTACTTATGCTTTATCGTTGCAAGTCATAAAACCATTCATTCATATTTGCTGAGTGGGAGGAAAGGCAAAACAGGAGTAAAATACTGCAGTGCTTTGCTACTATTGCGATTGTGGTGTGTGTTCTACAGAGTGATTTTCAGAGAGATGACATATTTTGGCTGGGCAAAAAGGGAGATTCATCTTTAGAACCCTCTCTTCTTGAGTCTTCAGCAAGATCAAATATATATTTGTTTACAACCTATATAAAGACTCAATATTGTTTTACTTTTAAGGAATTCTTCAAAGACGTCTGTTTCATATCAGTGCTGGAAGGAATCTTTACAGGACGTTTTTTCTTTTTTGCAGGAAAAATAAAATTTAAGGCTCTATGTGTTGCATACAGAATTTACCATGTATATTTAGTGGTAAATTCAAAGTGAATCAAGTTTGATGGGGTAGTTTCCACATCATGAGCATATTTGATTCCCTTTCTTTACATTAAATGCTTAGAGTGGTTCAAGACACTGCCAGAAGCCGTGACATAAGTTCAGCTTCAAAGATTGAAAGATTCATAGATTCGTAGATGACTTCTGTGTAAAAAAATGCTTAGTGATAGCATTTGTTCTGTCAGAATAGCAGGTTTTCAATGTGATGATACACAGAATGGTCAAAAATTGCATGGTCTGCCAGCATACTGGCAATTTCAGTCTCTACTGACAGTGATTTAGAATATTTTACATGTATCTATGCTTTTTGTTGGAAAGTAAAATATGTTTCAAGTTTTTGCCTCAAATGTTTTTATGCTGTTATCCTGGATGCTGCATAAGATCTAATACCAAAAATCTGTAGATTTGCAGGTGCTGTCTTACTTTTATCCCTCTACATATGTTGTAGAAAGCAAGTAAAAATTACTTGATCATCAGTATACCACTGCAAGTAGCTGTTACATTACTTTAGCATAGTCTGTATCTACTAGTACTTAGAAATAATTAAATTAAAATGCACATTATATTGGTTATTTTCTCAAATCAGAATGAAGAGGATGAGAGCACAGTGAAAGAATTGCTGCAAAGGGGTGACAGGCTTCAAAAGGGAGTCACAGATGAGAAAAAACGTGAGGAAATAAAGACAAAACAACAGCTGTTGCGGACTAAACATAATGCCCTCAAGGTATAGGAGTTACAGTTATAAGCTCATGCTATTAAACCCTTTTTTTTTCTTCATTTCAGGGGTTTTTTTTTTGTTTGTTTGTTTGTTTTAATGAGTAGTCATTACTATGTAGAGATGAGTAATTTAAAACTATTTGGCTACCTATGTATTTTCTTACACAGTTCTCTTGGTGCCTTGAGAAAGGTATTTTACAATCTCCAGCTTGAGAAGTACTGTCTTATCCTCAGCATTACAACTGTGTGGTTGCAAATTGGACAACACTGAATTATTTGATAATTCATTTTTTAACATATTATGTGTGTTTTATATTTCTTCAACAGCAGTCAAGACCTTAGTTAAAATCAAATGCTGCAAACTTATCTTCTCAATTGGATAACACACTTCTGGCCGTGAATAAGTTGTTTCTCCTTCAGTAAAATGCTTACACACTACATTCCTGCTAGAAGAGGGGTTTTTTTTTTGTTAGAATAGAGAGGTGGTACCAATAGAATAGGTGGTGGTACCAATAGACACAGCAGCTAAGAGGCTGAAACCCAAAGTTGCATGTGAAAATTCTGAGTTGACACAATCTGGGGAGTGAAACTGTGCGATGTTGTTCCTAGAAACGCACATGATGTACTTCTATGCCATGTGGACCAGCTAACAGATATAATTGGAAGTGTCATCATTCTATGGCAAATAAAGGTGATGAAAGATAGAATCTATGGTTAGAGTCACCTTGGTCACCCACCTAGAGCTTTAGGCTCTGGCTACAACAGGAGAATTTTTATCTCATCAGCAAGCAGAATTTTTATTTCTTTGGATAATTTTGATTAAGTTATCTTTGTTTTGGGGAACATGGCATGTTTACATTTTATTGTTACTTATTTTTATGCATGTTCTTTTCTTTTCTGTGGATTTCATTCTAATTCTTACAACTTTGCAGATCTGTGTGAATTCAGGGGAAGGATAACGAGGAAATCCTGTTGTTTTGTCCACATTTAAAAGAAGCTTGAAATCAATTAGGTGTATCTTTGACTGTTCCAAGCTAAATGGAAGCAATTCATAATTTTTATGTTGGAGAAACAAGAACAGTGCTTATTGCACTGTGCTATTGACCAGATCCTCACTGGTTGTTTTTTATGGTATAGTGATGGATTTTCCTTTGGGTGACTCAGTTAAGGCATTCACCCTGGAGAAAAAAAAAAACAAGAACAGTTGAAGCAAATTAATCTGAGTGTTTTTATATAAAATATACAAATATTTTAAAATTTACTTCCTAATAAGAAGTTATTGTAATTAAAACATTTTCTGAATTCTGCATGAGTGAAGTTAAAGAGTTAAAGCAAATGCATATTTAGTAACATTTTGCAGGGAAAAAAACCCAAGCATTTTATACCTTCCTGGTAAAAAGAAGTTTTAATCCTTTATAGGGCAGAGTTATAAACACAAGACATTTGTTATGTATATGGTATTTAATTTAGATAAAGCAAACCTGTCTTTGCAAACATTTCTGCATTGCAGTGATTTTCATTTGAATAGCTACAGAGCTTTCATGCAGGCTAGAAATTCACAGGAGTCCACAAAATACAGAAGTCCCTCTTTTGGCTAGATACTAAGTGGGCTGTGTTTCCATCTGTCCAGTAAGTATTCTGAGCAGAAGTGTTTTATATAAAATATTGACATTTATGTAAGAGTCTTAACTTCTCTGAATACTGGTGACTGTCTCAGTGGTTTATTCAACATGTGAACAACACTGAAATAGGTAACCTCCTGCTACACAAAAAAAATTGTTAAACTGATGTAAATATGTTAACTTACTCATGTGCTTGCTTTAAATATCCACATTTAATTAAAAAATTATCAGCCTTGTATACTTTTTTCTCTTCACTATGCACACATGCCAGTTCATATTTTATAAGCCTTTAATTCATATTCTAATAATGTCTGCACTGTGAACAGGACTTGAGAGCTCAAAGAAGAAAAAAGGCTTTAGAGATTTCTCATCAATGGTATCAGTACAAGAGGCAGGCTGATGACCTAATGACATGGCTGGATGACATTGAGAAAAAGTTAGCCAGTCTGCCAGACCACAAAGATGAGCAGAAGCTAAAGGTAATGTTGTTTGGGGTTGGCACTGATAGATCTTTTTGAGTGGTAATTTATCAGTTGAACAGGCAGCAAATGCAACAACCAATCCTATCTTATAGTTACAGAAAATTATACTTTCAGTTCTTTATTTTAATTTGTAGCAAAACAAACCCAAATTATCTGTGTTTAAAGTGATATTTCTTGTTTGCACTATATTTTGTATTTGTTTCTTATACAGAATGATATATAAATAATTTGAAACACACTAAATATAATTTTTTTTGTCAATAATACAGAAAGTGTGCAATGTATTAAGAAGCATCAAATGTTTTCTAGTAAAAATTGTAATTGATTTTATGTATCTTTGTTCCAGATGAACAAATGACTTACCAATATATGGATGACCTCTATCTCATGTTAGCACATTCATTTTCATCAGAACATATTCATATGTCACTGTCAAACTCTATAGATTTATTTACATACTGTCAAAGGTTTTCCTGGTTTATTTTACATCGTCTTTCTTTGCTTCATTCTCTGTTGAGTTTCCCACGGAGTAAAATAGGAGTTAACTAGTAGATTTAGAGTATAATAGTATATTTTTAAGCTGTTTGAACACTATTTGTCCTGAATATGCTGACCCTTACCGAGAAAATAATTTCTCCAATTGCCCATCACAGTGTACTGGCAAGAATCTGAACATGGAAACTGTTGGCCTCTGCTAACAGTTTCACAGTGTAGTAGCTCTTAGGATCTCTACAGCCCATCTCCAAGAAGGTTCTTCAATTTCAGTCATTTTTGTTTTGTTTAAATGTAAAATGAGATATGAATAATATGAAAATAAGCTGTAAATTTTACTTGTGGCAATAAAATGGAAATGGATTTTCTGACGGAAGTATTTTGCTAATTTTAAGTTGATTGATCTAGTTAGCTAACTGTCCTGGGCCCTGTATTGGTTTTGCTCACTAGGAGATTGGTGGAGAATTGGAGAAGAAGAAGGAAGATCTGAATGCGGTGCACAGGCAGGCTGAACGCTTGTCTAAGGATGGGGCTGCAAAAGCAGTGGAGCCAACCCTGATACAGCTCAGCAAGCGCTGGCAAGATTTTGAGAGCAAATTTGCTCAGTTTCGAAGACTCAACTATGCACAAATTGTGAGTTGTTACTGGCAAACCCAAATGTTTGCAACTGCTACTACTAACAGCATCCTACTAACAATGAGAGCATCAGGGTCAGTGTCAACTCTTCAGATATTACTAAGAAAAGCCCTATTGTCTGCAATCTGCAACTTTCTATACTCTGATACAATAGTGATCTGCTTTGGTCTTAAAATTGCCCTTAAGTTAAATCAGTCAATTACAAAAAACTCAGCAATGAAAAATTTGTGTTTATTTCTGTTGCCTCATTGTTTTTCCATAACACTTATCAGTTTAAAAACGTTAGTTTACCATGCATCTATTTTTTTCACTGAACATATAAAACACAAAAGTTGTCTTTTCCAAACTACCCATCCCATGCCAACTTTAATTGGTTTTTTTATTTGTCCATAACATGTTATACTCACTTTAGGAAGTGATTTGAAAAATTTTTATGACTCTCTGTATACATATCCTCTTCTTCAAATGCTTGAACTCTAGAACAATTTTTTGTAAGAAAATGTAACTTTAAATTTGACAGGATGAAAACATAATTTTAGAAACCATCTTCATGTCTTCTGATTTTGAGTTGTTTAGTTGTATATAAAATTATTCTTACTGGTTTATACATGCTGCAATAGCTGGGTAAATAAAAGGGAAATAAACTTTCAGTATTCCAGACTTATGAAAAAAAATGTGTATTGAATGTTACCCATTTAGAAGTTTACCAGAGGTTGCTTTTGCACTTACATGAGTTTTTTCTTGCCGTTCCTACTACCCTGCTCATTGTCTTCTGGGCTTTTGATTTTATATGAAGAAAGAAGATTTGCTTTTAAGAAGGTTGTTGCTTTGTGTGCTTTCTGTAATCTTAAAGTGCTAGTGGTGAAAGGGTGTTTCATCAAAATATAATTTTATATATTTATTTTTAAGTGCACCTAGATTGCAGAGGGAACATACTGATAGGATAATTAAAATTTAAATATGCAAAGTGTTAATTTTTAATTGATATATGGAAAACTATGTTTTAGAAAAGGAAAAAATTTCTAAAAATCAGCAATATGTATAAACTTCTGATAAATATAGTCCTCTATATAATGTACCATATTGTGTATTTTTAACTTTTCTAATACTAAGTTACATAATGTATATGTAAAACTAATACTTTGGATAGTTATGCAGTTAATGGAAGCAATCATAGAAATATTAACTTTGGTTTGTATGTTATTAAATCTTGTTCCATCTGATTACACTATTCAGATTACTATGGTTTATATTAAACTTGATGGATGTAATCAGTTGCAAATTGTTTATATTGACATGGAGCTAGAGTGAGATTCACTTTGTCTTGTAAATGAGTTGGCTTTTTTTTAATGAATATATTTGTTCCTTTGATAATCAAGTGAGAAAACAGATTGTGCATGCAATTTATATAAAAACATTCTGCTGTCACTGTGCTTTTTATGTCACCCACTACCTACAGGGGATGAATATATCCATTATAAAATTTTACTAGCAGATCAATAAACTTTACTTTAGTATATTTTTCTTTCAAATATGTAAGGCAGATGTATCAACATGTTTTTTAATTGCTCAGATGACTACATTCACCAACTTCTTAAATTCATGTAATAATATGTTTTTATTCTTAAAATATATTAAATTATATACTATATTTATAACCTTGAAAGGTTAAATTTTTAAATATTTTCAAATATTTCATGCAAGAGGGCTACTTCTTACTATTTATCTAGGGAATAAGGTCATTCAAAGAATTTTACTTGCACAAAGGGCAATTATTGTATCCTTCAGATTTCACATGAAAAACAGCTTGCTCTGTTGACAATGACTAAGGTGATATTCATATGAAGTGTTCTAGAATTTATACAGAAGCTACTAAAACATGAGAGAGGCAGTATATTTTCATGGCCCAAATCAGAGAGAGAAGTGCAATGGCCTTGTTGTTGTTACTGTTTTGACTTTACTGAATTAGTGAAACAGTGAATTTCTCAAGGTTTTTTTTTTTTTCTTTTTATTAAACATTTTCAGTACCTACCTCACAGGGATGTTGTGAGGACACATTAATTGTTTGTGCAAGACTTTAAAATACAAAAGAAAAATGAAAATTCAAACTATTCACTTGAACACATGCATATACCATCAAAAATAACTTCCACAGAGACTTTCTATGTTAACCAACAACTGAATAAAGCCATGCAATAAAAATACAAAATCGATTTTTTCTTTAAAGCAAAAGTAGAAAGCTGCTGTGTTTTTTATTTATAATTTATGATGTATTCCATAAGAGTTATTTAACAACTGAAAGTTGTTATTATAAATCAGTGAGGGTTTAGTTTTACTGTGTATCTTGCAATTCATTACGCTTCACTGAATAAACATGGCAAGACTGCACTGAAGAAAACCTTTAATTATGTTGCTTAAAGACAGATTTGCATTTCTTACCTTTATTGGAGTCAATATATTTTTGATATTGAAGTGTGAAATTGGAATTATCATGCTCCCCTGGATTTTACTTTTCCCCAGTATTTGCTGGGCAGAGCTCTCTGAAGGATGTGGGAACCATGACCTTAGAAGGATTTATTCTTTCTAGAATGGTAGATCCTTGTGAAATCATCATTGTCTCACAAATACATAACAGTAATATCCAACAACTAATTGACAAATATATGTTGGTGTATATTTAGAAAAAGGAATTTCCTGTCACCACATTTGAGAATAGAGTATATTATATTCATATCACCTCAAACATGCATGTTCTGTTTAATAACATTTTTGAGATATTTATCAGTTAGGTATAGAGGCCCTCTATGTGAAAATTGTCAGCAAGTAACATATGACATTCTATTAGGAAAAAGGTGGGTTTATTGCATTTATTAATTGAACTGGTACACAAATTTAACATGGTACACAAATACACGAATGCAACTGCACACAACTTAAAATTACATTGAGTGGAAAAAACAATTGTTGAGTTCTTGCTGTCTTACAAGTCTCTTCTCTCACACATTGTTGTCTTTATTCATACGTGGCAGAATAAACAGTGGGCAGAAAATCAGTTGCTAGTAACACCAATGGTGAAATCTGAATAACTGATATAAAGGAGTGAAATGTTTCACCCTAATGTTTTAAAATTACAATTAACCACTAAATCCTGCTGAAATCATGATAGTTTAAGATACTTTTCAAAACAAGTCTTTACAGTTTAATACTAAAATAGTCTGCAATTTTTGAATATTAAAATTGCATGTATTAAAAAAAAAAAAGACAAACAAAACATTAGAGAGGTTACAATTATTTCTAAAGCCCCTCTGCAGAATCAGATGTCATTAATCCTTGGCAGTCACACAGTATTTTCAGAAAAGTTGTCAATTCCCCTGCTACACACTAAATATGAATCTTCAGTTATACTGTTTTTCTGAAACAGTTTAACCATTCTGCACAACAACAGGGTGTTGAAAATAGTTATCCATTGCAGAGAAAAGGGTAGATTTGGATAGTTTAATTCAAGTAAGGATTAAAATCAGTTATCAATGTGTTGAGTAAGTTTAATTAAATTATCATTATGTCTATTTTCTATAATTTTTTTTTCCCAGTGTTTTCATTTCAACAGTCTGTGAGCATGTTTGTGTCAAGGCTCATCTTAGTTTTTCCTGAGCTGACTGAAGTTACTCTGGTGTAGAGTGCTGAAGGCCTTTATCATTAGAAATAATTTTCTAGATGAACACAGGTGCAGAGCCTACACTGTAAATACTTATTTCACATATGTCCTCTTACCATATTTTATCAAGTTGCTCAACATTCTTTTTGCTATTATACATGGTGGTTTTTCAACTTTCCTCTCTTGGTGGAACTATGCATGCTGAAAATAGTAAGTCCATCTTTAGGACAAGAGAACCTCTTGTAATCTGTCAAAAATTATGTGTCTACCATTGTATGTAGAAACAAAAAAAAGTAGGCTTACCAATTTGAGTAATTTTATTGGTGACACGCACAAACATTCTATTGAAATTTTACTATTGAAATATCTGGGCCTGGGTTTTGGCCACACACAATTGACCAAATGATAAACAACAGGAGAAACTGTCTTTTTCTTACCAATTAGGCTATATTTTGGTCAAGAATGGAATATAGGAATATAGTTATGCAAAACTTGTATTTATTTTTATAAGGTAAGTGGTTTAGTCTTAGAATTTTTGTAGTTACCTGCAATATGGATAAAATACCAGCACCCTTAGTAATTATTTCATTTTTCCAAATAAAAGACATCATTCTCTTTAAGGTCCTTTAAAGTATTTAGAAATTCAAAATGCCTGTCTCCTAACTGGATAATCACTCCAGGTGAGAGAGTATGTGATCAGCTTCTGGAACCAGATTAAGGACTGATCAAATTTACATTTGAAATTCAAGACTTTGTTTACTTTCAGTCTTTAAAAGCATCTTGCAATTTTCAGTTCATATTTCCCTGTGGAGCTCTATTTCATTCGTTCAATTAATTTAAACCTTTTTTTTTTTTAACTATTAAAATATGTTTATATATCAAGATACTTTCTAAAACATAATTCAAATATTAAATAAATATATAACTGTTAGATAAACACAGGACTTGGTGTCCTGATTATCTGTCTGCATCAAAATAATATGAACACTTCCATGATGATGTGTTTTCCACTGTTTTTAGTTGTTTTCCACTGTTTTTACAAACACTGGCTCTAGAATGAATTGTTTTTTTCTCTTACCCTTGCTTAAACTTGGGTTAAATAAACAAATAATGGTTGCCAAGAAGAAGGGGCAAACTATTTTTTATTTCTAGAATGAGAAGAGAGAGAGAGAAATAAAACAGAACAAAGACATTAGAAAAAGCAGGAAAACACGTACTGGACAGAAGAACTGTACAGTGATGGATTAGTATCCAACTCACCCGTGAACTTTGGGTCTCTTCAGAACAGGACAGAGGTGATACTGTGACACCATTTACCTTTTCTGGCATTGGCAGTGGCACCTTTTTTAAACAAATAGCTTTACACATTACAGCTAAAGACTGGGCTTTTTTGACTGTGGTCTGCAAAAAGCCTGAGGATGAATCAGGAACTTTGGGAAGAGAATCACAGGTGAATATTTACACCTGTTTTCCAGCATCCATCAACCTGGAAATTCCTTTTATTTATTTTATTAAATTAGAAAATGTATTCCTAATAGTTTAGGTGTTTAAGTGTTTAAAGGATTTAAAATCCTTTAATTTTCTCTCTGATTTAAGGTAAGGTTATGGGAAAGATGGGACAATATCCACTGAAGATGGATTTGTATTTGATATAGCTCAAGAAGAGCTAATTTTATAGATGCATTTTGAAATGCACCTTTCCTTCTCTGTCTAAAATAACTGTGTGCAGTGTTGCAGTAATTTAAGTGAAGACAATCTATAGCCTTTTTATTAAGTGGACAAGTTTACTGTGCTATTTTGAGTTTTTCTAAAGCATATTTTTCTTCCATCATATTTCCTTATTAATTCTGTAAGTATTCACTCTCATCACTGCAAAACTATAGTATTTTAGCTATAGAATTAAGTTTAAATATCCCATATTTTGAGTGACAGAACTTTACAGAAGATTTTTCTCTTCACTTTTTCATTATCAGTTATAAAATTTAGTGAAGTGATCTAAATTGCATTCTCAAGTTTAAAAGTGAAGCTTGATATCTTTACCTCGTTACACAGGAGTGAAAACTCTTGCTGCTGCATGGAGTAAAGCAGGGTTAGAAATTGGTCTTTATATAGTTATACAAATGTGGTCTTGGCCATGCCACAGGCTTTTCTCACTGCTTTCAGAATGGTTGAGATGGAAACAAGACCAAGACTTGATTAAAAAATTACACACAACATAGCAGCCAGTGGTTTCTGCTTTCAGACTAAACTGAGCATTATATTACTATAATATTTTCTTCTTTATAATTACATAGTTATTTGGAAAACAGGGCAGCTAATTGCCATCTTATTTTCTCTGCTATAGTATATTATGATTTATTTGTGTAATAAATTACATGGTGTGGATTTTGGTGTCAAAAATTACTTGGCAATAATATTGCGTTAAATAATAAGGGATAATACCTCCTGCAGAGTGATCTGGCCCTACATGACAGTATTTTTAAGAGAGATGGTATTCATCTCTTGTCTACAATTCAGAAAGTCAACATCACTCATGGCTGGAGGTTGCTTTGGGCTTTTTGTTGGGTTTTTTTGTTGGTTTTTTTTGTTGGGGTTTTTCTGTGGGTTTTTATTTGTTGGTGTTTTTTGTTGTTTTTTTCATGGATGCTTCTGAGCATACACACAAAGGTAGAGAAGGAAGCAGATTTGTAGATGTACAGAGTGAGTGCTGAATTTTCTATTTGAGCATATTTAATTAGCTTTCAAAACTCCTGGATGGACAGAAATTTTGTTCACATTACTTAAAGAAACAAATTTTTGTCCTGAAGTAAAAAAAAAAATCAACCTAAGTGACAAAACATAATGTAATTATATATGGTTATATCTCTATAAATGTAGATTAAAGGTGGAAAATCATTAGTTAAAACTTTTTAACGTTTCTGGAAGGTGTAAGAGTGCTCTTTGAAGCTGTTTGCATTCATTACAGATGTGGTGCTTTCATGTTATTTTTAGTTTATTTTCTAAATTATGTCAACATTATCTAACAGATGTAGCTGGCATAAATTTCTGGAACGTTAGCATCACAAATCAGCAGTTGATTCCAAAATTATTTGGTCAATTCAGATATCAATAGTCTGTATTCTGACATATCTGAACTTTATCATTAATTGGTTCTTGTTGATCACTCAATAGTTACACATACATACTCAAGGTAGCCCTAAACTTCAGGCCTTTCTGCAGCACAAATGCTATCTAAGATTGTGGCACTTCTGTGGTCTTAATAAATCAACCATTAAACAAGTTGGCCAAAATCTGTTCTTAAGTAAGCTGACTTCCAGCAGATGTTGTCATACTAGTTCTGCCACTATTATCACTGTTTCACCTCTATAGCTTATCAATGTCCAAGAAACATGATTTCAAAATTCTATTTTGAGGAAAAAATAATTTGAAAATCCTTCTATTCTTTTGGGTATTTCCTGCTGTGTGTCTGAGTTTGTGATACTGGCTCAACAAACTCAATGAAGTGTGTCACAAATGGACATTGTAGCTACAGGACTGTGTACAAGAGTTTAATTTTCTGAAGTGTCAAGCAGATTTTTACTGAAGTATGACACATGTAATGTCTGTATGTCTTTTAGGTGTGATAATTACAAGATCAATCCAAGAAATGGCTAACTCCTCTGGATTTATGTATTCTATAGTTAGCATATAAAAACTTTCAGATATGTTTTGTCTGCTGGAAGGCAACACATATAAATCAATTACAAAAGTGTTTTCCAGTTAAACCCTTATGAAATCCTAAACAGTATTTTCAAATACTTGTTGAAAATCAGTCTAGGAGATAGATTTTGCAATGTTCTGATTTTTCTCATTCCAAAATGTAATGTAGCATTTGCTTATTTCTAATACTGATAATGGCTATCTCTCTTAGCTCATTGGAAATCTTCCCCCCAAAATCCTACTGACTGTGCATGGTCCATAAATACTTATGATATAGACTCTTTAATGAATTTAATAATTCCTTTTATAATGTTGCAAATATCTGTTTAAAGTTATGTGACAGGGATTCACAGATTTGTCAGTTTTGCTCCACTGCAATTACTAAGATTGAGATATGCCATCAGAAGTAATTAGGATATATGCATAGGTTATTTAAAACAAGAGACATTTTTTATATCCCAATACTTACAATTAGTCAATAAAGTCATAATGTTACTCTATTTTTTTTTCTTCAGGACGTGGTAACATTGTAGATGTAAGATACACAGTACCCTATTTTTTCTTTTCTTTTTTGAAAAAAATTACTTATATCACATATACTGAATTGTATGAAAGTCTTCTGCCCCAGTCTCATCATAGTTGAAATTAATTTCTTTTTTTCTTTGCTTAGCAAGTGGATACCAGTGGAAATTATCAGGTTAAAAATTAACAGCACAACTGCTGGAATTTCTGAATCATCTTAGTCCCTTATTTCTGTGCAGGTTAGCAGGTCATTAGTAAGGAGAGCTGCGTAAGTTTTCAAATAAGCTGCTTTTAGGTTCAATGTGTAGCTATGCCTCAGTTTGAGGAGAGTTCCTGTCTAGAAGCAGCTATCTAACCCAGAATAAAACAAGAATATTGTTCAGCAAGTGAGAAAGGGATTGCTAAAGTTGGTCATTTTACTACTTGACCAAGTGTATTTGACATCTTGGAGGGCTCCAAAGGCATGAAGGTGTGAGGAACACTAGGGATTGGCTGCAGTATCAAAATGCTTTGTCATAGTTTTTAAACTATACACAAAAAACAAAAAAAAACAACCAACCAACCAAAAAAAAAAAAAAAAAAAAACAACCAACCAACCAAAAAAAAAAAAAAAAAAAAACAACCAACCAACCAAAAAAAAAAAAAAAAAAAAACAACCAACCAACCAACAAACAAACAAAAAAAAAAACCCCAACCAAAAAAAAAATATCCAAATTGCAACAAAGTTACAACTATGAATATCCTGGATTTACTGCTTTAAATTGATTACGATAGCTTTTGTCTGTATTTTTCTTCTCTTGCCCTGCCCTTGCCACATCTAAATAGGAAAATAATACACTCATCAGAGTGTAGCATAACTGTCTGAGGTATTAGGTGATATCCCATAATTTAAGCCTATACATAAGGAAAGACATTTTCTTACAGAGAAAACTTTTGCATTTCAATCAAGTTATGAAGAGGAAAAATAAAACAGCATAAATGGAATTAAGTTCACACTGGTTGATGCCTGCTGATGGATAGTATTCAAAATCAAAGCCTGCAATTTTCTATTGCTACTCCTAGAATCTAAAATTTACTGAAATGTTTTCTAATTAATGTCATTTTTAGGAATAGCTTCATTTTGGCTGGCTTTATAATTTTATGTATAGATCAAGTAGAGTCATTTTATCACAGAAGGAAAACTGTTAAAGCAGCATTTCTCGAGTAAGGTATGCCTTAGCAGAGAAGTGTTGTGAAGGCATGAAGCACTCTCTGTCCAAGAACAGTGCTGAAAATAGTCATGTATATTTTTAAAGTCTCTTTTTTTATATAAGTGACTGATGAAATCAGATACAAGCATTAAACTATATGGCTTAAGTGTTGCAATGTGCAGGATTCTGTGGACTGCAACCTCTCTGGAATGAGTAGAAAAAAAAAAAAATCATATGCATGAGATAATATTTATGTTCTTACTTCAAAATATTATTTTTTCTCAATACATTGAAGATATTTTATTGTTTCCAAGTGTCTTTTAAGGTCTTCAAAAATTGCATAAGGAATTCAAAAAAAAAATATTTAAGCATCAAGGATTTAGGTTACAAGGATTTAGGATTTCTCCTTACTTGAAAGAGATGTTTATTTTTGTACTGATAACTTGTTTGTGATTGACTAAGGCCATCCAACCTCATAGTGAAAATTCCACATAATCAGTATAATTTTGATCTTTCTACTTCTATGCACACCAACAGGTAAGATATGCTAGCATCATTGCAGGCAGAATAAATTTCTCTGAATGTTAGCTGACCTCACCCCTCACAGCTGGCATAGGGACGGGTGAATAAAAAGCCTTTTTATAAATATGTACTTTAAAGTGGATATTGACTTCTGATGACATTTTATCATACTTTTGTGTGTCTAGTTCATTATTTGATATATTGATGGTGAACATGGACTAGCACGTGATTCACAAGTTTTTTGGACTCTCTCAGGTGCCACTGCCTTTGTCCAGGTGTGTGTTGTCTACTCCATTTTTTTTCATATGTGTAGCACAACACATTTATTCTGCAGAGGTCACAGACTTTTTGCACTCATATACATATGTTTGCAAAGAATACTTTCTCAAGTGTTTTTTCACTTCAGGAGTAGGTATATTTGTTTAATGGATGCTGCCAGGAGCAGTGTAGAGGTATAACAATGCAGATGGGAGAGTTTTGCACCTTTGCTCCTCCCATGTTTGTGTGAAGCCATTCTTTCAAAAGCACAGACACTAAGGTTTGGAGCCCTATCATGAAAAGGGACCAAAAAATGAAACAGTTGTCAAGATCTGACACAAGAAAGTTGGAGGCTTTCTGGGTGTCAACTCCTGAACCGTAAAAGTGGTTTTGGGATTATTCCATCTGCAAAAAAAGGAAAGGAAATGGATACACTGACATTGGTGAGAGGTGCTTTAACAAAAATTTTTCCACTTTTAAATGGAAATTAGCAGAATTCTCCAAGACTAGTTTGCTCTGAGGCCACCACTGTGTTAGATGTAGGCAGTAGTGGTCACAGGTATTTCTGTGGAGAAGGTATGTGAATTTCTCAGCAAAACCTGCATTATTCCAGTATTTTTTTTGTTGAGTTTTTGTTGTAGTTTTGTTTGGTTGGTTTGTTTTGGTTTTGCTTATTGGCCTTCTCTGTAAGGGACTGGTCATGAATTTGTTTCTTAGAGTTTTGTTGCACCTGGTAGGGCATGATAACTATCAATAAAATCAGTTCAAGTGAAGTCATGTGTATGGAAGGATTGTGTTCCTTAATTAAAATTATGTAATGATGGGGAAGAAAATTCTATTTACTATTCGAGACATGATAATGCTTGATAACAAGCAATGCATGAAATGTTAAATCTTACACAAAAGAAGTTCTTTCAGACACAAAAAATCATTTGCACATCATTATATCACTGACAATCAAGAAAAAAATAATTGTATTTTACAGAAATAGTATTATAGGAAAGGGCCAGTTACCCCAGCATTTCCCAATCACTTAACAATTTATTGGATATATATATATATTTTATATATGTTGTACTGTATATTTTTTAAAATACTAATTTTAGTTTTTTAAGTAACTTTAATGCATTCTACCATCTTATCAGATTCAACTTGTACAAATTCATTCTTAAATGGTTATCTAAATCTTTAATTTCCACACTCCTATTGATTTTTAATCTTTATAAAATCTTAACCTACCGTGGTTCTGATGAGCCATTTTGGCATTAGCAATTGCATGTATCTCTACTGAATTTATATTATTTTAATAGTAGTTGCTCCCAGCTGCTGTGATCTCTTTCTCTAAGTTCTTTTGCTCACTGAAGTGTTAGGATATGATTCAGTTTCAGCTTTGCATTTCTAGTAAAATGGTTGTCCAGAATATAAGGAAGGATTCTGCCTGTTTTATTGTCTATCATAAGGCAATTCCAGGGAACATTGGGACAAGCTAAAAAAGCTTCTCTTTGCTGATTAAAATTGTCAGTTCTGGACGTGCCTACCCTCCATTCCTTGGTGCAAGATGACACCTCCTGCTGTGGGTTCTGTCATGATACTCTCAATGCAGGAAAGACAAAAGGAAAGAGGCACCTGTGACCTGTTGAAAATCCCTATAAAGACCAAGAGGCCTAATCCTTGATTTCTAAAGTAGTATCAAATTTTCAACTCTTTAAAAAAAAATAATATTCAGAAACTAACTTACTTTGACTGTGACTTTTTTTTTTTTTTTTTTTCAATAATATACCAAAATATGAGGGCAGGTTCTGGTAGATGTCTAATTTTATCTATCCTTTTGTTTATTTATTTATTTCTCTGATTGTAGTGTTTTACAGTTTAACTAACAATATAGACAGTAGAATTATACAAGTAATCAACTGTCTATGAGAAATATTTAAGGTTTCCTGTAAGGGCAGTGTGAGTATATGGTTACATACATCCCATTTTTCTTCATCATCGTGATTGAAAGGAACCCAATTTTGCCACTATAAATAATTAGGTGTGATATCCATGAAGTGCTTACAAATCCGATTTCTGCTTGGCCTTTTTGTAGTTTCAGGCATAGTTTAGAGTGAGAAGACACAGATTTTATTTTATCTAAATACATTCATGTGCATATATGTGTGCACATATATTTGGCCTAAATTTGGGTTGAAAAGAATAGGCTGATCTCATACAACTGTAGAAACTAATCGTATTTTGTATGCTGCTTCACATATTCATGTGACCTCTTTTTGACAGAAACTCTTGCACACCTAACGTGCTCTTTTCATAACTGTGAGTAAAAATATTCTGTCCTCGGAGTCAAAAAGCAAAATACAAATATAGTTAAAATATTCCTTATGTGGGTCTGGAGTTCATTGCTACATGTAGAAGTGTCACAGTGTAGTCTTGGGGAACTAAAATATATATTGCTGTATCAGGTCTCAGTGGCCTGCTGAGATTCTCCCATTTTCTAATCCAATGGGACAGCTTTTTCTTTCGGTTTATTGGAGTAAACTGTTATTTTTGCAGAGCCTGTGATTCATGAAACATATGGGGGGGGCAAGCACGATTTTTTTAAAGCTAATTATTTTTAATAATAAAAATTATGGCAGTGATATGGTAATTAGAGAGATTTCAGTGTTAGCAGATGTACTAAGAAAGTCATTTACTGAGAAAAGTGTAAGCAAAGCAATTAAATTTGCATAAGAAATGCAACAGAATAACACAAGTCTACAGATAACTTTATGGGCTTTATATGTGATATGCATACATCTTCTAGAGTGTGTATATGCATATTTTAAGACTCTAAAGAAAATTGAAGAACCAGATGACTCAGCTCGGTAACTGAAGAGAGAAATATGTCCTGAATTAAAATGAGACACCTTGCTGAGGTAGTGTGTGCTTACATTTGTTTTCTTTTGCATAATGAGTAGCTAAATAATGTTATTTTTTTTCCTCAGGATCGTTGATCAATTGTCTTTTACGTAAATGTCTCCAAATCTAAATAATAGAATTTTTAATCATTTACCAACAATTACTTGTACAATTCTTTGAGGTCAACAATAATTAAAGTTTATATTTTTAAGAAGACAGACATCAAACACAAAGGACCCTGGTGCCACACTAGGAATCCATAAACAAACTTATGCTTGTTAAACCACAGATATCTTAAACTTAACCTTTTTTAATTGACATGCAGGTGATTTAATATTTAGAGTTTAGCAAAAAAAAGCAATCAGAGGTCTCCCTGCTCCAAAGCACATTTTTAATATTACATTTTATCTATGATTCATTAACAAATCAAATGGGAAATACAGAGAATTCATATAACAGCCTTTTTTTTTTTGTTGCCTTATACATCAGTATGCTTTCAAATGCCATCAATCAACTTAGTGTTTTCTTGGAACCAAAACATTCTGGGATGTCTTTACATTTGGTGTATGCATGTGCTTCCAGAATAGGGTGTCTATTTCATTTTTTTCCATATTAAAAAAAAAAAACAAAAACAAAAAACCAAACCAAAACCAAAAACAACAAAATCCTAACTTCATGAAGAGGTGTGTTGCTGAGTTTTCTTTTAGAAATAAGAGTGCATTAAATACCATTCAAATAAGAAAATTTCAAATTTTACTTGTTAGATTAAAGAGCAAGTTTGTAGTATAGCTGGAAGTATAGAGTTGGCATATTTGTTATATTTTACATTTTATTTAAAGAATTTTGGTCATTATACAAGTCAATATTTTACTTGATACATTGAAATTATTTAATATTTTAAATTTTGCATGCATGAAATTTCTTAATGAAGGACAGATTTTTCTGAGGTATGATGATTTAAAATGAAAGGGCTAGCACTAAAATCTCAGAAGCAACATAATTCTTGCATACTCTTGCATTTCCTCTCTGCATTTCTTCGGAGAGTAGAAGAAAAGCTTGCACAATCTTGCATGGATTAATTTCAGTACCCAACATTTCAAACACACAAGGAATATGAGTGATCTGTGTCAGAAACCTTAGATATTTTCTACACTTGTCCTTGGAAGTTACTTTAATTTTTATTTTTTTTTCTGAGTTGTAAACTGGAAATGCATTGTTGTAATTTTGTCTGGAGTTAAGAAACTAAAGGAAACATTCTCTTGTATATCTATACTAGCAAACAGTTCGTGAAGATACAACTTTTGTGATGACTGAAACTAGGACTGTGGAAACCACTCATGTGCCTTCTACGTACCTGGCAGAGATCCTTCACCTTCTGCAAGCCTTGTCTGAAGTGGAGGAGCGCCTTAATTCTCCTGCTCTGCAGGCTAAGGACTGTGAGGATCTCTTCAAACAAGAAGAGTGTCTCAAGGTAAGATGGAAAGATTTTCTTAGCAATGGTTAGATTGCATAATTTTGGGGCTTCTGTATTTTGGCAGCCTGTGCTCATTCTGAGACATCTGTTTTACAAGTTCTAAGCCCATCTCTGTGATTTGTGCATATATAGATGTTTGTATTTGTGGACACAATGGGGCAAAATATGAAAAACACTGAAGTGTTCATTTATTTTTACCTGTTTAACCTGTATTTGGAGAGCAAGAGCATTTGGGTATCTGTGTATTAAGTCCTTGAATGGCAGAGAAAGGATGGAGAGGCACAGAATATTTAAAGATTGGATTTGTGGTTAACTGTTTGTTTGTGTGTGCATAACAGAAAAAAAAAAAATCCTCCACTGAAATTGTTTTTAAATATGGGGACAGGCTGCCCAGGGAAGTGGCTGAGTTACCCTCCCTAGATGTATTTAGGAGATATGTAGATGTAGCACCTGGGACATTGTTCAGTGGTAGACTTGGAAGTGCTGGGTTAATGGATGGATTTGATTTAGATCTTTTCCAATCTAAATTACAGAATATTCTGAGTTGAAAGGGGCCCATAAGGGTCATAAAGTCCAACTAGTAAGCAAATGGCCCAATCAGGGGCTGAACTCACAATCTTGGTGTTATTGGCACCATTCTCTGACCAGCTGAGCTCATCTCCTAGTGGTTAAGTGATTTTGTGATTCTGTGTTGGTAAGTATAAGTAATTACTAAGTAACCCTGTCCACACTCAATCTTGGATGTTTTATTTTAGTGTATGATTTCTAAAATTATTCCTATTGGAACAGGAACAAAAATAAGTAAAATTTAGCTGTTGCATACCACGTTAGACCAAAAAGCCTTGAGGTCTTATTGGGTCTGTACTCCAAGTAGTTACTTCCATTTAAGTAGCTAAACAGAAAATATTATCCAATAGTTAGATAATGCAGTTAAGAAAAAGTGAATTCATTATTGTTAATATGACTCTAAATATTACTGTGTAGTTTCTTTAATGCTTGAAATATTACTGCCTGGTTTGTTCAATGCTTGCAACACTGAAATCCTTTGAAATTGGTGGAATTTTTCCAACACAGAATTGACATAAGAAGAGAATAAGATTAAAGTTGTAAGCCTAAGTAGATAAATGAGTTATCAGCTTTTGCAGAATAATGTTGTGTGAGGAAAGCCTTGTAAAAAATTGTACTCAAGTGCTGTATGTAATTACAGCAATTCCAAATTGTCATCCAGCATGAAGAGAAGACTGTATTTCCATTTTTTCTGTGATTATTTAGGAAAAGGATTTTTTTTTTTTAAGAAGTAAATATTAGCCTAAAGAGACTGGAATTTGCTTACAGTCATCTATAAGAAAGAAGCTTAGAGGGAGAATCAGAGCAGTGGTTTTGGTTATATGCTCTGAATTTTCCTCTGTGGGAGCCCATTTATCTCTTTACACATCAGAATATATGTAACAAAATCACATCCATATGCTGCTATTAGCTTCTGTAAAATCACATCTGTTTATAATTCTTATACATTCATAGATATATATTTCAGGCATTTGCATACACACATGCACACACACAAATACTCTTCTCAGCTCGTGAACAGTAGGATGTTTTCAGTTTCCCAGCAAGGCAGTAGAGTGGGGTAGTGAAGCAGAGCAGTGGAGTATTGGATCAAAGGAAGCACAGAACTGGTAATAGGATGTCAATCAATAGATGTCAAATACCAGTAGGCTGTTTCTTTTACCACTTCTGATTTAGTAACAGTAAATTAAAGTCAGTCTGAGTACTAAAGCACAAAACATGCCAATCTAATTGTCATTCTTCATTTTAAACAATCTCTTCTGAACAAAAAACCAAACAAACAACAAAAAAACCCCAGTGAAATCTCGTCATATATGATGTAAATCGTGGCTAATGAGCACCTACTTGATCCTTGATGAACTTCTGTTCACTAATAGATTGGATGGAGAAACAGTGTTCTCCCTCAGGAAGTTTACTGGGAAATTACTTCCTTTTAGCTCTTCCTGATGCTTTACATTTGGGCTAGTTTTATTTGATTTATATCCATAAGTAATCTGTTGTTCACCCACATATATTCAGTATTATTGGAGTTGACACCAACTTTAATAATATTGATTACTGAGGTTACAAGTAAGTACTACCATAGGTTTAATTTAACTGAACTATTAAATTGTTATGAGATGCATTTGTGGGCACAGTTCCATCTTCTTCCAAAATAAATCTCTTAGAAGAGGCAAATGGGTCTTGCACATTCGTGGGCTTTTTGAAGGGTATAGGTTTGATCTGAGCCTGCTTAATGTATATTTATTTCCAAGGAAAAACATCCATCATTGTCATTATCCTGCAGTAAAAATAGAAAAGTAGTGCAAAAATTGTTCAGCAGCTGGTTGGGAAAGGTTTGAAATTAAATTGTCGTTGATTTTTTTTTTTTTTTCTCTGACAGATTTGCATGAATCAAATTACAGAACTGTCATGAATAGCACTTTGTTTTAAAACTGAGCTTTTGATTTTTTTTTCACTCTCATTCAGAAAGAATCCATTTTAATTAATCCATAAAAGAAAAAATAAGTTTGTTTACAAGAATCAGTGGTAAGAGCTTTGAACATTTTCTCTAGAGTAACTATGTTTAATAAGACATAATCATGATTGCTTGTTATCAAATAGGATAAATATTGAATACCAATTAAAAATTACTGATATCAATTGTCATACCACTGACTTTTTATATCGAAATCATGTGAAATATTAAAATAAGAGATTTTGCAGCAAAAATCTGGTACCTTTTAACATTTACTAAACTGTAATACATTTACAAAACTGTAATACTTTAATGAGCACATTTAACGTATCTGCTGAAACCAGCTCATAGGAATATTTTTATCTTCATTTTAAGCTTTAGAGAGTGGAAAAGTCAGAGATAGGAACTAAGTCTTGTCATTTTATCTTGTAAAGTGAGCATTGTAATGTTTTCATCATCCCATTAAAAACTCTTACAAGTATTATGACATACAGTACCTCAGCTTTTCTTTATCACAGTGCTGACAGTATTTAACAATTTAAATATTACAGTTCTGTCAAAGATGAAACTCAAGTTGATTGTACAGAAAATTGTGGTTCACAGATTGATGGATTAGTAAAGTTGATATTCTCTCAACACAGGACAACTCTTGTAAGCACAGACACTTTTTCTGTGTACTGCTGATGATGTTCATATTGATGAAGTACACAATGAGCTATCTGGGTAGAATTGATTGTGATTGCAAAGGATTCCATTGCATGAACAAATGTAGGGATAAAATGCCTTCAGATTTTAGCTAATTATCCTTCCTTGCAACTGATGTTTCAAATGTTTCCTTAAGTTAAATCAGTGTAAAAATGTGCATATATTCTACTTAATATGGTTATATTGTTCATACTAAGACAAAGTTTTAAGTTACCTCATGCAGGGTACTTGACTTGTTCTAGCTCGAGATTGTTTAATGGGAGGTGTATACACTGAGATAAATGCACTGTTTAACCAGAGAAAACTAACACATATTTCTCTTTGCTAACACATAGGAAAGGCGTGTTAAAATGAAACAGTATCCCTGGAATTTATGAAGTGTAATTATTAACTGTATGTGAAAAAGTTGCAGTAGAATTTTTAAGGATCACTGTCATAGACATGGCATACTTGTGCCTATTCATTACTTAATTTTATTAACTTTGAATTCAAAACATTTTCCTGAGGTTACTTGCATTATATAATTATAAGGCAGACCTGCAGTACGGCCCATACATATTAGTGTGTCTTTTTTTTTTTTTTTTAATTTTTCTTAATTTTGGCAGGAACATCATATTGTAGAGTATGATTATAGACTTAGCTATCTCATTTTTTAATGATATCATAGTTTTAATATGGAAAGCCATCTGGCTTTGAGGAAGATATTTCTTTATATATAAGATAAATGTTTATCTTGCATAATCACTCTAACAATTCTGCTTCTAATTCTTCTTCTTCTTCTTCTGTATTTGCCATAGGGTTTTTATTTAGTTCATTAAAAATTGGGATGGTTTCCATTTTTTTTTTTAATATAGATATTTCAATGCTGTAATTCATCTTCACTCTTCTTTTCTCCTTTTCTCCTTTGGTAATCCTTTGGACTGACAGATAGAGCAGGTTTTTGCACCATTTTCTACTGTGTCGTATTTCAGAATAGAGGAATTCATTGTACACATCACACATTCAGGGTTCTGGCAGAAAGAATCCCCTTTGAAAATGGCTTATGAAGACAGTCATACCCATGCTAGATATTATAGCTGATAATTCTATACAGATTTTAAAATTGTAGTTAATTTGTGGGATTTTTCCAGCCATCCATGTTTACTAACAACTGCATTGTTATTGGGTTTCATGTTAGTACAAAAAAACATGAAATATTGTAATGAATCTATTACACATATAATTATAAATAATTCTACAAATTTTTAGAATGTCGAAAAAGTTTTTTAGTCCAATGTGTTTCCAAACACATTGGAATATGTGTTTGGTGTGTACTAAGTGATTATTATCAAGAAGCATCCCATATTGTGAAATTCAGAGTGATTTTCTGCTGCAGCTCAATAAAATCCAATTAACCATAACTTAGAACTGAGCGTGCTTACATGCACTCTCCAAATAGATCTGTCAGTAACACTGTGCTTGGTGGCAGATTTGTACACAAATAGCCAAGGAACTGAATTTTTACAGGAAGTTGTCTTTCTCTGGCAGATAAGGACAAATTCCAGGTACTGAAAATGAACTGGGGCTTGAGTCTCTAGCACTCAGGTTTCTCTTTTAAGAGCAGTGAGATGGATCAGTCCCTAAAGGCTACTGTCACTTCAGCTGCTAATGATTTTCTGTTATCCTTTTTTTCTAAAAAAATTAAAGCTTTGCTTCTGTTAACCATGTTACAAAATCTCCCAAGGCACTGTTGATAACTGCTTACAGATCACTCTCTTCAACATGAAAGATAGATGGGGAAGATATTTGAGATACATGAGTATATGTGTACATGTGGTTTCTTTAGTTTTTGTTTGGTTTTTTTTCTTGTCAGTAGTATCATCTTGTTCTGTCTGTAGCAGCTATGCTTTAAACAAAAGCAAAAATCTGACATAGAAATTCTATACCTTTTCCATAGACCACTAATTTTAAATATTAAGGGATATATCACCGATTCTGAAATGTATTTAATCTATTTTTAATATTTAGAAAATTGATCTACTGGATTGAAAAACCCTAAAATTTAAATATACATTTAATGCCATGTATTACTCTTCATTTGGTCACTTAAACATGTTGAACACTAGAAGTGTCTTCTTGGGTGGCTCAGATGAGCTGATATTCAGACCTACTGAAAAGGCCACTGCACTGGGGTGCTTAAGTATGTCCTGTCAGCTAATGACATCTCAGTTACATTTTCTCCTATTCTTAATTATGCAAATTTTTAGTCAGGGATGAGGTTTTGTGAAGATACTTCCTCCTTTATAGTCATAGGATATAATCTTGGAATATTTAGAGGTGTTTTATGTTTTTATCATCTGGTATTTTTTATGTTCATATTAATAACATTGAATATCTGAATTATCCATGCCCTGAATGTGTAAAACAAAGATTTAAGTAGAACTGAGTAAGGAACATTGAGTGTGAGATGTTTTTCTGGGAAAGTCAAATGAAGTTTGTTGAGTAATGACACAGACCCAGCCAGCTTTCCCTCCACATGATAGATTGCTGACAAGGAGGAAACATATTCCTTGTTGTGACTCATTCCAGAGACAAGACATTTAACATTCTCTTTTGATTTATAAATATTAATTTATTCTACTGCATGTAAGCCACGTTTCTCAAGACGTAAAATTTCAAATAATTATTCATATGGGGGACGTTATGGAATGTATATTTTTTCTTTTTTTTTTTTTTTTTTTTT
>VYXF01011764.1:385955-406928 GCA_013397295.1 Polioptila caerulea | reverse complement strand
TTTTTTTTTTTTTCCCAACAGATAGCATATTATTGTTCTAGAGCTCTAGGGACCCAGGGAACCCAGGGTATTTTTTCTTTTGTTTTACAGGTTGATTTTGTACACAATTATTTCAATGCATTACCTTCACGTTTACTTAAGGACTTCAAGTCTTATATTTTACAAAGTAGTAAATGCAGTGTAATAACTTCAATTAGTTAAGGAATTACAATCCAGTTTGTCACTTCAAGTGTTATTCAGATTTTTATTAAGTTCCTAGTGTTCTTAAAATGTTTAACCAGCAACTTGGAGGAGAAAGTGATTTGGATAATTATCCCTACTTCCCTGTTGCTTCATATTGGTACTACTAGTAATACACCAGTGCACTCTGTCATACCCATGGTTCTAAACAATTTTTTTAAATCAAATTCATTTCAATAGAATTGTGAACTTGTCTAGCCATGAGATGGTGTGGACTGTGTGATTATTAAAAAAAAATGAACTCCATTTGTTAATCAGAATTCATAAACATTGAATGAAGAGGAAATGATAAGTACAATCTATTCCAAGGATATCATAAAGATTTATTAAAAAAATCAGGAACTGTAGAGTTAGGAACCAAATCAACATTCACAGCAGACAAATATTAGACTCTAAAAGTTAAACAAAGGCAAAAGAGGGAGAGAAGGCCTCCCTACTCTTAGACTGGGAATTGCTTCAGTTTGGTTCAAGCTACCCATGAAGTTTGTCCCGTTTATAAATGGCTTTCTATAATGGCTTTTTAGTAGTTACACACATCACTGCAGCTTTGAGTATACTAAATTTTATATATGGAAGGTTACTACAAGAGCAGGACTTCAAAACCAGCATCAAAATCTGCAGTTTTAAAATGGTTTGATAGTGTTCAGCAAATTGGAACAAATTGAAAATTACTATTTAGTTTGATTAAAAACAGAAAAAAGGAATGAACAACCAAAAAAAAAAAAAATCACAAGTGACATGGTAAAAAATTTCAATTACACCTGTTACATAAGAATTTTGGATAACACAGTTTAATATGCACTGAATTGTATTTCAAAATATTTTCTCAGTGTCTTTTTATCCAGAAAGTAGCTGTTGTTCTGTAATAAATTCTTTAAATTACAGAAGTAAACCATTTTATCAGTAAGGAGTACAACTTGGCTGTATGTATCATATTTAATCTAAAAAGAATATTAAATAGTTAGGAAGTAAATAATTTGAAGATATATAGAGAAGTGCCTGTAAAAAAGACATATATGAGAGGAGACAAAAGTGATGAGATTTTTGAATATTTAAAATTAATTTGTTTAAATTAAAAGTAGATAATTTTATATTAAAGGAGATAGATTTTTGATATTTTTTCCTTCTAAATTATTAATGAATCTGTGATATTCCATGTCTAAACCCCCAAGTATTTAAAGCAATGGTTTATTTATATCAATGAGTGTGAAATTTCATTTGCTGGATGTCTATCATATATTTCTTTTGTTTCATTAGTATAGATTGATTGCAAGACATTTGTTTATCTCATTCTAGGGAACTTAGTGAACAAGAAAGCCATTATTTTTCAAGTTGAACCAAAACCATCAAGGGTCATGCTTTTTTTCTTTATTGTCATATCCCAGGGACATGGCATTTTGCAGTGTCATTTTTGTACTAAGTTTATGCTTTTTGCTGAGTGAATTTAATAGCCAATATTTTTGTTTTGCCAGATCATTGTTTTTGTGTTGTTATTACAGATTTTCTCCCTGTATCTTGGTCATTTCTTCTGTAACTCCTCACAGTGATCACACTGCACACCCCAAATCCTCTCAGTACCTCAGCAGGCTCCACCTGGGATTGTAGGGCTCAGGCCTTTTTCCTGGTGATTGCTCCAAGGTTTCTGAATTGGGGATTAAAGGGAAATGAAAGATCAGGAGATGTAAATACTGACATGAAGAACTTTTGAGTCAATAGCACTTTGTTTCCCCTCCTACCATCACCTTCCTGAGATCTATTTCATTCAGTCTTCAAAAAAAGGATGGACATTCAATCATTATACCAGGTTAATGTAAAATTGCTCTTATTATCAATGTTATGGTTTGATTAGCATTTTTTACCAGTTTCTTTTCTTATGAACAATTACTTGTTACTTATAAAAACATTGTTTTGATTTTATTTTTTAAAATCTTGATATTACAGTGCATTAAGGATAGCCTGGGGAGACTGCAGGGTCATGTAGAAACTATTAACAATAAGAAGACACCGGCTTTGCAAAATGTTACACCAAAGGAAGCAGCAAATATACAAGAAAAGCTGACTCAACTTAATTTAGAATGGGAGAAAGTTAACAAGATGTACAGGGACCGACAGGCGTAAGTAACTTTTAAAACTTGCTCTTTCTGACAGCTTTAATATTTGGCCTGTTATTGGTGATAGTTTTTTTGCTTCTTTTTGTCACAAGCAATACTTTCTTCTAAATAAGCATAGAACATTTATGTAGAATTGTAATTAAATTTGTGGGGGTTTTTGTAAAACTGAAAATATGAAAATATTTTGACCAGCTCTAACTTGCATTGAACCATTGAACTGGTAATGATATGTGAATTGCTATGGTTGATGGGATATGCCATTTTTCCAGCACGAGTATTTAAGAGTTAAGAAATAACTTTGCCTTAGATTAAAGCATTTTGAAGCACTTTTTGAATTACCACAGAAAAATCCTTGAGAATTCTTCTGAGAATGAACGACATTAATCGAATAATGAAAATCATTATATATATAGATATATGTATAAAACTAGTTCCATTCATTGAAACTTTCCATTCATAGGAATTTTACAAAATTGGCTCTTCAGGTAACGCTGAAAACTTGACATTAAAAGTTTTATTTGATATGCCATCTCAAAAAATGATAAATTGATATTTGATAGAATATTACTTTTTGCACTACACATGTTTTGAATTACTAATCCTAGACAAAGTCATGAAAAACTTTGTCATTATTGTATCAAAAATTAGCTTAATGTACAAATAGTTATTACATAGAATGAGATATGACTCTAAATATGTAAGAGTTTACTGGAAGAAATAAATCACTTCATGTGGGTTTAGTCTGCACTGACTTTGTTCTACAATCCAATCCTTGGTAACTTTTATGTTTTCTTTGTTCATAAATATTGGCAAACAGCTGTCATTTTGCAGATTCCTAGAGACATTATTTCCACTGTCAGCCAGTCTCTAGCTTTGATTTTAGATTGCTGGAGAGAGAAGAGAGTAAAGCTTAAAAAAAATAATAATCAGACAGCTTAATAGTAAAATATCTAAATCAGTAATCTTCATGTCATCTCTGCTTTATCTCAACATTTAAAGTGTAAGAAACTGAGAGAGATTTATAAATAGGTAAAGTTATAAAATTTGTTGTGTCTTTGATTTGTTATTTTCAAATAACAAGTCCTGTTCTGGTGTGAGAAGAAAAATCCTTGGAAGTCGTGACACCGTGTGCAAAGATGAAGGATAAATTAGAAAAGAGATTGACAAAAATCTGCTCACACAGATAATAAGACCAGGAGATAATTGGTGTTGAGCTTCTCCCAGAGACCAGCTTGTCCAAACTCTTATTGGTTTAGTACACCAAGCTCTGAGAAACCTTTGGAATTTCCTTTCCCTAGAGACTGTCTTTGCCCAGCCTGTCACTGTTTTAGTAGACCAATCTCTGAAAAACCTTTGGAATCTCCTCACATGTGTTTTCTGCCACTGGTGCATAGCAAGGACAGCAATTTACTGTTAGTGGAAAGCTTGGACTATCATCACTGGCACTCAATTATTTGTTATTTAGGCTACAATAGTATTTAGCCAGCAGCAGAAGTCTTGTGAGGTAAAATGAATTTGTGTTTGTCAAGTATTTTGAGGTCATCTGATAAAGACACTAGAGAACTGTAAAGTATGATTACTGTCCAGCTGGCCTTTACCTGGGGGACTTATCCACTTTCAGTAGGATGGACAGCAACTCAAGGTGATGATAAGCTTCACTGCTGTCTGATTTGCACACCTTTCTTATTTCTTTAAATCTTTTGGGCTTGGTGTCAGTCTTATTGGATAAGGGTTTAAGAGGTTTTGTTAGAACTCTGGAAGATCCCTGTAGCTTCTGATGTTTTGTGAGGCGCATTTGAACTGCACACAAATCCAAGAGATGAGGAGAAGAAAGACAATATGGCCTTTAGCGTTTTACTTCTAGCAGTTTGTGTCTGTAAGGGGTGAAATTATCAGTATAGCTCTGCCCTTGAGACATGGATGAAGCTGTGTTTAGGAGATATGTTATTGATGATGATGCTTAAGGACAGTCTATGAATTATTGTTGGAGCTGTCTTGCTTTCACGGGAGCGTGTCTAAGTGAATGAAAGTATTTTGTGTTTGAAAAGTACCAGGAACAAATATACTGGAACTATGTTCCTTTCTGAATATTCGTTTTATGAAATCAAAGGCTTGCAATAGCATGGAAATTATTATTTTATTAAATGAAATGTCAACTATCACCACAACAGATGGAAGAACAAAGCAACTTTCCTTACCCCTGTAGTTACTGGCAGAGAGCTTACTCTAAATCTCATGGAAGCCATTAGAAACCTTCATATTGTATTCTTTTGTGTGAAATTGATTTCCTAGAGGTTCTGATTCATATGTAGATACTTTGTAATTAACTCTAGAGTGAGTTCCTTTCAATTAGAAATCAAAATAGATTTTCAGTTTGTTTTATAGCAGAGCCTGTGCCAGTTTGACAGAAATACACTATGAATGGTAAGCACTCAAGTAGATTTACAAGTGCAGTTCTTCTACAGTATTTGAAAACCTTGCTTTACACTGTTACTTTAGCATGTTTCCTGTATTTAGATAAGAGTTCATACTGTACTTACTGTAATACAACAGACAAAATATCACTGGGGGAAAAAAAAAAAAAAAAGCAAAAATGCTTCTGTGGTCATCCTAGAGTACCCTACCAGTGGCTTTAGAATCCTAGGATGAATGCAAATTCTTATTCTTTCATAACCACAGTGAATCACTAATCTTCACTTAGTAATTTTTTAGTCAAGGCTTATCTAAGAATGGTTCTTTGATAGGAATGACTTTCTTTTCTGTTCCAATTAATTTCATAACATGATAACTCGTGTTTCCAACAGATAAATGGGAGTGACATCATCTTACACCAAGTGGAATTTGTTTCCTTGGTATCAGTTTTATGAGTGCAAAGCAAACCCCAGGATACAGAAGTGGCATGATTTGTCTTTTCTGAGCTAAAGAGCAATTTATTATTTAATTTGTAACTTCAACTTTTGCTTGATACTAAATTTTTATGTTATCTTTCCAACAGTTGTATTAAGATAATAGAATATAAATTTTGAAAGGTAAAGTGTCAGTGCCAGTAAGAAAAGCCACTCAGATATCATAGTTTTTCTTATCCTTGTACCAGAATTTCACAATAATCTTCCTTCTTTCCAGAAGTCTTCAATATTGGCTTTTTTTTTTTTTTTTTTTTTAATTTAAGAAGTGGCACTAACACCAGGTCACTATAAACCTTAAATGAGAACATATAATTTTTTGGGGAAAAAACACAATAGAAAATACCCTTTTAAATTACTCTCTTTTATAACTTTTTGTCTTATCAACATGCCACTTGTGAAAGATCTTGTTTGTCTTTTCAGGATATTGTCTTCCCAGGATATTTATGCTCCCTATAATTAAGGGAGCACTGAAACTGCCAGAAATCATTAAATCAATGAAGTGCAACAGAGTTTTCCAGAATAGATGTTACTTTAAAATATTTCTTTAGGAATTGCAGATGAGAATGTAAAAAAAAAAAAAAAAAAAAACAAACAAGCAAAAAAAAACACACAAGGCATAAAAAATTAGAAAAATACTCAAATCAATATAATTCAAAAGCAAAACACTAAAATTTTACAGATATTGTAGATCTTGAATTTTTTAAATTTGTTTCTTGATGAAAAATTGAAATTCTAATGAACCTCTTATATTAATGCCAGGCAACTAATTTTTGCCTTTTTCATTACTTATTTAAGAACTATCTTCCAGGGCCTACATTACAGACTATATTATTCAGACTATATTAATGCACATTAAATTAATCTCAAATCCACTAAAAATTAAATGTTGTGGGAGAATGTGGGGAAGTTGATATCAGATAGCTTTACAAAGTGTTTCTTGATAATTCTGAAAAGCAGAAAAAAGTGATATACCAATCTTATATCAGAAAAGATAGCAAATCCATAGTAATGATAATAAAAATACATTGACAGCTATATAAAATTCACAGACAACTAGCATTTTTTTATAGTAAAAAGAGTAAACCATAATGAAATAGTTAATAGGTTGATACTAAAAATTAATTTCATTTTTGAATAACAGTACAACTGTCAACTTCTTCTGAATACCCTTGATTATCTTGATAAGGCTGAAGGAAAATATTTATTATACATAAAGAATTGATTCATTGTCAGAGAAATAATATTTCATGGTAATATTTCTAAGACCACATAGTAGAAGATGTCATAATCCCTTACTGATATATTCTGTTGAGTTGAGAACTAATCTGATCCATGGATCAAGATATTAGAAAAGAGAAATTAAATACATTCATGTTTCAAATGTAAGTAACCTACCTGTGTTCTGAATTACTGCAGAACCAGCAAGCCTTGAGGACATGTCTGTCTATAGTATCTGAATCAGATCCAGCTTCTGTGCTCTTGTTCAGTAGAATTTATAGAGATATAATATTAAGAGATCTGCATTCAGCTCAAGTCATGTATTAAGAGTAGGGTTATCTTTCCATAGTATGAGATATTTTCTTGGAGTAGTATCTATATACAACTGACAAGTGCAAACCCAGATTTTAGAATACTGCGGAAATAACTATTGAATTTAGATTTCCAGAAACATTTAGATACCTCAACCCTTCTTTCACAGCCTCAGCCTCTTACTTCAGAAGAGCCCAACCCTCTCATTCATCCCATGCCAATCTTGTATAGATTTCTCATTAACATTCCACTATAAAACCACACTTAGGTCTGAATCCCCTTGAGACCGTTCATTATACAACCATTTAACCTTGCAAATCATCCTAACTAAAACCAAAAGATAAAAGGGGTTCATTTAGAACTTTTAAGAAAATGGTTTCGTAGCCTTGAGTGCCATATCTATCTTAAGGAGCATCAGAATAGAATTATTGTAGATGATTCTTTGATTTTAATTAGATATACTCAGGAGCCATTTAAGCTATTCATGTTTTTCTTCCCAGAGTTTCTCATTTGTGGATTTCCAGTTTCCATCTGTGGCACTAACAATGCTTTGTAATTTTAAAGTCATTGATGATATGAGTCATGTGACCTACCTTTGTTTATCCAAGTTTTAGTTACCTATTTTACAGTACTTCCTTATGTTCTTTCTCAATTTAATACTGACAGGCAATTCTTCCACAGGCAACTGTTGCACTATATATCGTGGGTCTGCTGACTCTTCAGGGAGACCAGACAGGATAAGACTAGAGACATTACTTTTGGATAGATAAAATAGGGGAGATTAATCTTAAGCTAGAAAGTATAACAAAACAATGCGGTTTAATTTATATCTAAACATGTTGTTATATATCTCTTTCACTAAGCCCAGTCAGCATTTCTTTGTACTTGCTTTAACTCTGACAAAGAGAATGACAAAAATGAATGTTAGCTGGCTTTGTTTCAGTACAGGGAGAAAAGCAACTAGTGGAAGGCATAGGTACTTTAGGAGAAAGTGAGAAATAGTGGCTGTTCTTTTCCGAAAAAATATCTACTCACATATTTCTATTGAGGTTGTAAGTCTTGTTGTTAGAATTACCCTTGGTTCAGGATTCAAGGTGAAAACCAGAACAGATTAGTTCATCTCCAATGAGAGAAGAAAATTATTTCCTTTCTAATGTTAATCTCAAAATAGCTACCATGCTTTAGTTACACGCAGGTAGGGTTTTTTTCCTTGCTTTCTTTCACAGTGACTCAAATTGTTCATTTAGATTTTGAAAAGGGCAGATTATAATGCCTGACTCTTACAGCCAGCATTAGTTGTTAATTTATTTCCATACCCTGCTTACTGTACAAAAATGCTCTCCATAATAGTTGCTTTATAATGAAATTCTTCCAACAAATTTGTCACTTTATTTGCCCCCATAATGTTGCACCATCAAGTTAATGTATTGGTAAGTTTCATTGGTTGCTTAATTGCTTGCAAATAAGTATAAAATATTATACTATAATAATATAAGATAAAACAAGCAGGTGTAACATAACATGCAAATATTTTATTAGGGACAATTTAGATAGGACTTTCTGTCATTGTTTATAATGTAAAGAAACCCAAAACATATGACCTATTTTATGACTAAAAAGATTAAATTTATAACAAAACTGAAAAATATTTTAACTTTATATATTGCCATCAAAATATCTCTTTTCATGGGGTGCTGTATATAAGATCATTTTCTAAATGGAACAGCTATAAGTGAAATCTAAAATTATTTGTTAAACTTAAATAGGAAATTTGAGGTGGGACAAGAAATACTGCTGTAGTTTTTGGGAAAAGAGCTGTGTTTATTAAATCGCTATCGTAGTGTAATTAAAGAGTTTATAACAGAAAATTCTTGGTACGGGAATTGAAGGTGCCTGTATTGTAAAATGAGGTGAAAATAACTAATTCAGAATTTCTTTTAATAAGCAGAAGAGATAATCTTGCATGTGTTTGTGCTGTGAAAGTCTTCCAGCTGAAAAAGAATCTTGTATGTTTTAAAATCACCAACCCTCAAGCCTGACAATTAGCATAACTTAGCATAACTTTACTGTAAAACGCTCAGTGACAAAACTGCAGCACATTCATACAGGAATTATTGTAGAGCCTTTTTCTGCTGTACAAACAAAGATTTTCACTGAAATGTCTGGGAAATGTTATGGCTTAGTCATGAATATGTGGGCTGTAGAACTAAGAGAATGCAAATATGTATGAGGAGAAATGCAGGCAGAGGCAAAGAGACTCTGAGCCATCTGGATATGAACTGTCTTGGGCCTTCATGTCTGATGCACAAAAAAATATGACATTGTGGTCAGTGTCATAAGCTATGAGACACAGCTGGAATGAAGGATATACTTGCTTTAGGGACTGTGCTATGTTAGTGCATCTCTGTAACTTCACAGATAGTCCTGATTTATAGCCAACCATCTCAAAGCACAGGCAGAGCTCATTCGTGCTTAGCTGCATCCATCCATGTAGATATAGCCTAAGAGAACTGTAGGATAGCCTCAGGTCCAAAACTTTATTTGCAGTGACTCCTATTACCTTCTGTAAGTGTTGACAAATAAGGTATACTTTCACTGTTGGTATTGCATTGTTGTATTGTGCTGTGCTGGAATTTTTTAGCTGGATGAATATTTAGCTGGGTCAGCTGTGCACGGGATGAAGGATGAGGTTGCAGTGACTGCCATTAGGTCCAATGCATATTGGATATATTAAGGTGAGCTCCTTTGCTGAGTTCCCTTGAAGCTTTTTAAGGAATTGCCTCTCTCTAGTTGTCTTTTTTAATTGTGCACCTCCCCATTTTGTACCTCCCAGGTACAAAAAAAAAGCATTTTTGACAGTAGAGGGAGCCTAATCTTTTAGCATCTGTAGCTAAAATCAGAAGTTTAGCTAACATCAGAAGGTCCAGTTGTTTTTTTTTATATATAGTTTCATCACTATTGTTTCTCAGCTCTCAGTACATATTGTTGCTATCATCTAATAAATATAATTTTCTTTTTCTTCCTCCAAGATCGTTTGAAAGGAACTTTTTTCTTTCAATAAATGTATTACATATACTCCTATGTGCTAAGGAGACCAAGACATGCATTATGTTTGGAGTAGAAAGCAGCCAGTTTTGTGTTAGTCATAGACCTTGGTACTAATAGTTTTGAGATTACAAGGTTCAGCCTTCTGTCCTGATGCCCTTGAGTAATTTATTGAGGGTTGTCAGCTCTCAAATTTTCTTTTCTTTGTAGGCAAGTCAGTGTTTGAGGTGATTTTGGTGAAAGCTAGTCAATATTTCTGGTGTGATCCAAAATTTAATGGCAATGGAACTGACAAAAACTGTTTACTTTGTCTAATTCTTGTAGCATTAGGTACACTGCACATTAGTAGGGTAGCTTCTGCTCCCAAAAACTTTGACCCTAGAGATTAATTTAGCCTTTTATTTGTTTATTCGTCTGTGGAACTAGGAATAATGTTTAACATAGAGATAGTTTCCTTCTTAACTTGAAGCAGAGTATTGCAGGGATGTTTTGTAAAAGTAAGAAAAACATCTGTTTTCTATTTGCTGATATTTTGTGGGGGGACTCTGGCATCCCATCCTTAACAGGAAGGGGGTACTCTAGATTTATAGATGTGATTTTCAAAAAGGAACAACAAAATTCAGATGGGTCATAAACACAAAGTTTTATTACTAAATTATACACGATGGAAATTGGTAGAAGTCTGTTATAGTATAAGTACTCAATGGTGGATTTTGAGTAAAGGATCAGATGAAATAGAAGAGAGAGAGAAATTTAAGAGAGGGAGAGAGAGAAAAAGAAAGAGAAAAAGAAAGAAAGAGAGAAAGAGATTAAAAATGAGAAAGAAAGAGAAGGGCCACAGGGATCCAGCTGATGGGGCGAGCATCACCCAGGCTTTGTGGAGGCACATTTTAAAAACTAAATTTTCCCCACTCTTGAGCTTTCTATGCAAATTGCTTATCATCTTCAGTTTGTCCTTCTAGACCTCTCTGAAAATAGGTCAGAGAGTTTGTGGGGAACTTTAGGAGTCTTGATTAGGGAATAAAGACTACTGGGCTGGCCTTTGGCCAACAGTCCATGCCCTGTCCTAGACCTCATTCTTGTACTTGCCCCTTACTGTGTTCTTAGCTCCAGGAGCCAGAACAAGGACAATTGTCCCAGGAAAGTGCTGCCCTACCTCTGCCTGGCCCCTTCTTCAGCCACATGCTGTTCTTTCCCACAGTGTGTTCTCACCAACAGCCCTTGGTTGGCTCCACGACCATCCGGCCATCAGTTTTTGAGACATGCTTAACCCCTTATCTTCTGGGCTTCTGCAGGGGACTATGCCATAGATGCATTGCTAGTTCTTTCCAATGTGACAGTCTTTGTTTCTTCCTGGAATATATTGTTTCCTTCTAGATTAGACTTTCATTATTTCATCTGGTTGGTAAATAGTTTAAATGTCTAGTTGCTTTTCTAGTAAAACAGAGATTAATTTTTAATGTAAGGTCGAAAATCTTCTTTCAACAGTTACACTAAAATAAAATGAGTGACAATGATTTTGCTGCTCTTCTATATCACTGCAGCTGATATCACTCAGGAAAATTGGGTTGAGTAATAACTCTATTTAGACCTTGAGGCAATTCTCTATCTATTAGAGCAACATAAGGATAACACTAAGATTGTATAGCCTCAATTCTAGTCAGATGATCTGATTTATTATTTCTGCCCACAAGTCTTGTATGACAGCATGAAAATTAAAAAGAGGTGGGTGCCAAGATTGAAAAACAATAAAGCAAAAAATTCACATAACTATATGTTGCATCTGTGCATGCATTAGCTGGATGGCTGGAATACAAGTGCCAATCAAACAGAACTCAGGGGTCTGTCTTTTTGGAGTGTTAAAACAAGTATAATGTTTTTCTTCTCTCCAGAAACCAACTTTTTCAAAATCCTATAATGACACAATTACCTCTGAGACTTCTCTCTCAGATTTGGCTGAAATTGGCTGAAAGGCTAGAAAATTTATTCTTGGAGATGAATGATGGACAACATAATCACTGAAGTTTCATTTCCTTAGGTTTTATTTTCTTAGCCTGTGTAGTCATAAAAAAATCACTAGAATCCCTTCTAGCAACTTATCTTGGTGTGATGACACCTTGCTCCTGTATTTTCCCTTTGACCTGAGCCACTGATCAAAGTGCTGTGTAAGATGTAGCTATGGCAACTTAAGAGAGTTTAAATTTACTTAATTAGTGTCATAGAATCACAGAATAATTCCTGTTGGAAGGACCGTCAGAGACTCTCCCAGTCTAACATCCAGCACAAAACATGGTCAGCACTAGTAGACCAGGTTACTTTAGCCAGACAGATCTTAAAGACCTTTGACAGCAGAGACTGATCAACCTCTTGGGAACCTGTTTCAGAGCTTGACGGCCCTCATGGTGCAATATATTTTTTTCATTATCTAGTCTATACTTCTCATTTGCTTTTATGCCTGTTGTTTTTCATTGTCACTGTGCACCCCTCCAAAGACCCTGACTGAAGCTCTTCAGTGACCTCCTCACAGAGCAAGTGCCCCAGCCCCATGACTTCATGGTGTTGTCCTGCTGAATTCTCCTCCAGTTCATCAAGGTCCTGTTTTGACCAGTACAAAACTGGACACAGTGTTCTAGATGTGATCAATGAGACCTCAGTGAGGAAGGGCAGTCTTTTCTCTCAGTCTGCTGGCTGGGCAACTGCCCAGGATATACTTGGTAGTTTTGGCTAACAAGGCACACTGCTGGCTCATGTCCCACTTGCTTCCCACAGGACCCCAGGTCCTTTTTTGCAAAGCCACTTCCCAGCCAATCAATTTCCAAACTATTTTCCTCCAGGGGTTCTTCTTTCACAGGTGCTGGACTTTGTATTTCTTTACTGATTTAGTGGGCCTTCTGTTGGCTCAGCCATATCTAGCTCCCTCTGAATAGCAACTCTGTGACTAAGCATGTTGACTTTTCCACCTCTGATTTAACCCTGATGGGTGATGGAGGACTTTAGAACAACCTTGTTGGGGTTGAAAAGTAGATGAAAAGTTAGATATGAGCAGGCAACATGCACTTGCAGCCCAGAAAGCCAGTGGTATCTTGGACTGCAAAGCCTTTGATGTCTCAGTGTCCTGGGGTCCAACCGGGCTGGCGGAAAAGATTTGTAGGGTTTGAGTTCTGTGACATAATTCTCGACTTGCCCTTATCTGCTTCTATGACTTCACCTTCTTCAGTCATGTCTACAAACATGAAGGGTGGGGAGATCTTGCTGGTCCTTCTCCTTTTTTATAGGTTCATTATATTTTTCAGACTTTATGTAGTTCTATTCGTATAGTTCTCTGATGTCATACTCATGAAGAAAATGCATAATGTTTATTTGAATGATAGGAGGTATTGCATCTGGTGGAAAATCCTGCAAAGAAATCAAGACCTTCTGATAGAAATATTCTCCTTTTCAGACATCCAAAGTCTCATGCATTCATCAGTAAGATTTCCTGCAGTCTCTCTCTAGAATCTGCTTGATATAGACCTCTGGAATATGTTAATAATCAGAGGTTATTGTTCTGTGATCCTGCAGTGTCTGTCCATCTTATTCAGGAAAAGACTTGGATTTCTTAAACTTTTAAAGATTTTAAAAGTTTCAGGAAAGCAAGCACCTGCTTCTCAAAAAACCAGAAACTGTTAATACCATTTCTAACTAGGCAGATTTTCAGAAATGTCTTCTAAGACTTACGCTTCATCATTTTACTCGCAGTATTTCTTTCAAACGTTCAAACTCTTTATTGTCAATTCTAGTTAATAAAATTCTAAAAGTGATAATGTTTGATTTTCCTTTATCACTATTAAACAAAGAGCTTCCATCCACCATTTTTATTAGCTATTATCGTAAAGTCCTATGTCTGGCTGCAAAACTGTTTTTCCTGGCCATAAATTTGCCTTCCAAAGTATAAGGTGCTGCTATAGGTTAAATCCTCTGTACTTTTATCTTTGTGTGTGTAGTTGCATGCATGTATGAAAGTGCTTTTAGTTGTTCCATTCTAATTTTGCTCTCAAGTTGGGAGACGTTGCAGTTGTATTTGGTACCATTTTGAGAAAGAGTAAAGAAATTTAATCTTTGTAAGGCTTTATGGTGCAGGTTTTATTGACCAATGCAGCACTTTATTCTGCAGAACTGGAAGTTTAATGGTTTCAAGTAAAAACACCCATTTGCATAGTTCTTGGCTGCCATAAAGCTTAGCTCTCTAAGTGTTTTTGCCAAGTTAGTCTCAAGGTACAGAGCTTTAGAGCACTCATCTTCCTGGGCAAAAGGAAGCATTTAACTGATGTATCAGGCACATGATTCCTTTAGTTCAGATCAGAACTTTTGACATTTGATGTTTAATACCAGCCTAAGAAAGGAGTTGGCTTGTGCTACGTCCTTGCCACGAGGGGGAGAGTTTTCTTTTTCCCTGCTCCTTTTCTCTTCTGCAGTGATCACAACTACTTGAACTGAATTTTTGCCTTGTGTTCTGATAATGTTGTTATGAGTGGGATACTCACACATGCCCAGAAATACAGGCATGAGAGGTGTCAGATCCTATGAGTTCATCAGTATGTATTACATGAAATTCTTCTATCTTTTGAGAAAGAAATCACATAGACTAAGAAGTGATATGGTAATGTGAAACTGAATTTTCTACAAACAAAATGAGAGAATACACTGAAGGAAAAAATAGGCTATCAATAGTTGTATGTTTTCTCTGTTAGCATAGTTAAAGAAAAGCAAAATATAAGGAAAAAGTAGCTGAGAATATTCTAAATATATTTTTGAATAGACATAAAATCAAGAATTTGTAGCAAATATTCCCCATAATAGAAATAAATGCCTGTGTGTCCATTCTCAGAGAAAAGATGAAAAAAACAAACTCAGTTTCAAAGGCTGTTTAGAAGCAAGCACATTTTAAAGAATTCTGATTTCTAGGATTCATATATTTAGTATTTATTCAGTAACTGTCTCAGATTTCTTCCATCATCTCAGAATTGCATTCCAAAATCTAGGTTCTTTTAATGTTTTCAATATGATAAAACTGTCACCTTGTTTTTTAAAAGGGATGTCTGAAAATCGAATGCTGATAAAAATAGGAAATCTCAACTTCCAGAATCATAATTGTGTTCTAAAGCACTAAAAATCTGAATTTATTAATTCAGGAAAATTAATAGTTTAGGGAGGTAGTCTGAAAAAAATGTTTAGCTATTAATCTTTTGTTTAAGATGTTTAAAATGTTTTGTTTAAATGTTTACTTTTTAATCTTTTGTGGAAATATCTATTAACATATTTCAGTGTTTAATATAGGTGCCCAGATTATTATAGCATATAGAATGAGGTAATTGTGATTGCTTTTCATGTAGAACTAAATGATAATCTGTCAAATTAGTTTGCAGATTTTACTATATAACAGAATTTTCTAAAAGTCATGGAGAAATTTGTTGAATAGTTTGGTTTTTCAAAGCCAGACTCTACTTTTTGCATATAATATCCTCTTTCATGCAGTCAAAGCTTGAATTTGTGGTATTGTAGGGCTACTCAAGACACATTGCTTTCCCCTGATCCATAAGATTCTCTCCAGACTATTTCCTGGTAAAACCTTCAGAAGTGTTTTTTGTCTGTGCACAAGACACCTCTACTCAGATGTCATATGGGTAATGATGACATGCAAAGAAATCATAAGCAGTAATAGAAGCTGCCTTATGTATTAAATAGTTCCTAATTCCATATCTAGTCCTATTAGCCTCTTATTTAGTTTCCTTAACAAATCTGGCTAAATCGACTCAAAACATCCTAAAAAATTGTGTTATTGACAGTTCATAAATAAGAGAGGAAGAGCTGTGATATTCAGGTGCTTTTTAAAGCTTAGATACAAACATTCTAATTTGCCAAGAAGTGAACCTTGAATTCCATCCTAATGCTCTACCCACAAGAGCGCCTCCCTCAAGTGCCACCTTTGTAATCATAAGGAGAGAGTGAAGTGAGAAGCTGTGACAAATGTTAGAAATAACAAAGTGTTTGGAAAATATTTTCCTTTTTTTCTGCAATTTTTTTTTCCTGTTTTTCCTCCTTTTCTTCTCTCCCTGCTTTCCCCTGAACACTGCACCCATGGGGCCAGGTCTGCCTGGTGGCTTTGCCATGTTCCCAGTGCTATGCAGGACTGGCTAACAAGAAAAGAGCTTGTTCTGTCTTCCCAGCATATTTTTTTCTTCTTGACAGGGTACAAAATGCCCTCTGACTAGCTGGAAACCAAGATGAAATGTAAATCTGGGGAATCACTGAGTTGTTCTTTCCCACTCAGGTTCACAGGCCCTCAAGTAGCACAAAAATGTGGTACAGACACCTACTCTTCCATGAATCTTTTGCTCTGGACTTTTTACAGCTTTTCCATAATTAGTGGCTTATTACCATTACCCCCTCTGATTTCAGTGTAGAAATAGTGGGATTAAGAATTTACCATCAAGGCTTTTATGTAATGGAAAAATTATTTCTGTTTTTCCTAAATAGATGAAAGACTGGCTAGCATCTTACAATTAATATTAATTTTAAAAACCACCATGCTAATGAAATCAAATCAATAATATAAGAAAGCAAGAAAATTAAGTTAAAAACAATAAAGGTTCAATACATCCCAGGTTCAAATATTTTAATTGCTACTGCTTTAAGCATTTTTCTATTTTTTTTCCTTTTTTCACTACACACAACTATGTGCCTTGTCTGTGTATATAGCATTTGACAATGTGGTAGATGAGTGAAAAATCAGAAGGCATACAAATATTTAACAGAATAATGCTGCATTTTCATATTGTCAGGGTGATTAATGACAACCACTGTAGTTTGCCAGTACAGGAAAAAGAGAAAATGTTGCTGCCTTTCTGAACTGGTACTCTTTAGCAGACACTGTGGGAGTCTGCAAGCACAGAAATAAATTCCTCTAATAACCATGAGTGTCTTTGTCCCTTCAGGGCACTAAACAGACCAACAATTCTCTTTGCTATCTTTAAATCCTCTGGCACAACAGCAATGCCAGTTCTTTCCTGCCATTTGGATGCACAATCCTTTGGTCAGTTCCCCAAGTCTTTCCACATTCTATAAAATGCCATCATCTTCCACATACTGTAGCAGGATAGAGTTTATTTCCAAAGTGTCTGCATGGGAAGCACCCATGAAACATGATCCTAGCAAACACTGAGCTGTTCACAATTGTGGTTTTTGCACCATTTCTCCAATCAGCTCTGGAAAGGCAGTTATATTTGAAAATGTTACCTGTGTACTCTTTTCTGTTGTAAAAATGAGAGGGCAGCCATCCACATCAGACAAAGAGAAGGGGGTCTGTAGTTTGATGGCACATAAGTACAAGGCTTCTGTAACCACCTGTCTTCTGCCTCCTAATGCTGACTCTCTTAAGGCACTCTAAGTCAGAAGCAGCTCCACTGCTTTCAGTGGATTTGCACTACTATAGAAAGGGAAAAAGTAGAAAAAGAACACTAGATCCCAAGACTCTTGAAAGAGATAGAAATAATTTTGCAGAAAGGTTTTGTTTCAGCTTATGGTCCATGGAGCTATAGTGCACAAATACACAATCATATATGAAAACATTTATAGAAAGAGACTTAGAAGTCAGCTTTGAGTCTCAAAGTCAGTTCCCACCTGGATTTGCCATTTTTATTAAACCTCTTTTTCAGACTTGTCATCTAGTGCTATTGTCGATAGAAGCAGAAGTTACAGATGCTTAGTTTTTGAAATCAAGCCCATGGCATTCAGTGCAGGCAAGATATACCATCTTGCCCAGTGAAAGAAAATTGGACTTAATCACAGTTGCCATATCCTTTTTCTTCACCAACTAAGGTTATTTCAGTAAGTGTTGCTGTTAACTCAGTGGTCTAGTCATGAGCCTCCAAAGTATCCTCCAAAGTATTAGTGTTCCTCTAAAGCTGGGAAGATAGTGACATCATAAAATGAGTGGAAGACCAGATAGACTGGCACAGAAGCTGAGCTGGGTAGCACTGCAGACCTCCTGGCCCTGGCACAGTGGTAGCTGTGGGAGAGATAAACTCAAGGCAAGAACAAGAAGTGAAGACACCACCCTGGCCACCCTGACTGCTCTGATGAGAGAGGATGTAACAAGGACATCGCTGGTGCAAGAGAATGCAACAGGGACTTGATAACCAAAAAGATTGTGTTGCTAAGGGAACAGGGGCAAAGGGTCTGAGTGGAAAATTTTGTATGGAAGTTATAGAACTATAAATACTGGTGAATCGTGTAATAAAGTGACTTTTGCTTGCATAGCACGGTCCATATTTTCAGTCACTGCAAATAGAAAGGTAGAATACATAGCATTGAGAGTAGCTGCTAAAAATGTTGAAACAGTGATGTAGAACATGCTTGCCATGATCTGAACATTGCAGAATATGTTAAGACAGAGCAGAAATAATAAATTAGCATTTATAGTCATTCAGGGATACCTCAGTGAACTTTCTTTAAGCTTTCTGTGTACTTAGAAGGAAAGTAGGTGAGACTGAAGTTGAGAATGGAATTCTTGATTCAACTTTCGCTTTGTGCTGGCATATCTGGGAGCTCGGGAGTGTGCTATGTGTAGCCTTGTTACTCTCCAAGATTCTGATAGAGACAGAGGAAGAGCATATTTTCTGTGAAGACTACCACACATTGAATTCTAAGCTGTGTAGGCTTCTACAGTCTTGAATATGCTATGTCTATGAATACAGTAGGAGAAGGTCATATTGGAAAGAAAATAAATACCTTTCTAGGACTTAACACTATCTAAGATTTTTATATTGTATAAGTTTCTAACTTTGATTTAAGTGCATGGAGTGGCTATTCTCTGCCTTAACTCTGAATTGTCTGGTCACTAAACAGTGAATTACAGAGCAGAAGTTTAAAATAGCATGCAGTTTTAACTCTCTAAAATTTTCCCTCTTTTATTTGTAACTTCAGAACAACAATACTGTCTTTAACAAGACAGTCAGACAGCTAAGGTCATTCTGTTCCTCCATTTTCATTTTATTTCTTTTTTTGTATACTATAATTTTTATCACCTGCATAAATCCTGGGATGCAATCAGGGCTCCTCGCCAGTTGGGCTAATTGACAGCAGGTTGCTTGCTTAGCACTTTCTTAGGATGCCAAGCGAAGATGCTCCAGACTCCTTGCCTGTTTAGAGAGAAGGAATAGCAATAGGTAATGGGGATAACCTTGTTATTCACTGCCTTAGTCCTAGGTAAAGAGAAGAAAATGCACCACCATCATGAATGCATACTTATTTTATGTATTTGGTATTTCTAAAACTGCCCGGCAATATTCTTTCTGCTGCTGTCAGCAGTGTTTGTAAAGGAGACTTTCTGTACAAATTCAGGGAATCATCTAGTGAGCTAAACCTCACCTTCAGGTTAATGACTGCTCAACCTAGCCCTGTGTTTGCTAAAGGAGAGAGGAACAAACTGCAACTTCATATTCTCCAAACAAGTAGATGAGAATGAGGATCTAGTGACAGTTTTCAGATTCCCGAAGTTAGCAGTCATGATATGGAGCAGCTTATGTAAGCAATCTCAGCTTACACTTGGCACTTGGAGCTCCTCACCCCCTGCAACAGAAATGTATTGATCTCTTGTTTCTTATTTGTGAAACTCTTAGTGCCATGATTTCATAGTGACATCCTTTTGGGTTTATGTTATGGGGTTAATTAACACTTTATATTCCTGTGGACTATATGATCAGTGGAGTTTATGATGACAGTAGTAGAATCATATGATATTGAATCCAACTCCTGACCCTGTGCTAGACACACCAGGAATCACAAGAGCATTGTCCTAATGCCTCTTGAACTCTGCCAGTCTTGGTGCTGTGACCGCTTCCCCTGGGGATCCTGCTCCAGTGGTCAGCCACCCTCTGGGTGAAATATGCTATCCAACTTAAACAACTTTCCCAAATCTTCATCTGCTACCCAGTTACATAACCTCAGGTCTGGCTGACTTCCTGGGGAATTGTGGAAGCTGTGGCAGATGTGTGCAGATGGGTTATTTGTTGTGTAAGAAGAGGTGTAAGTCTGTGCAGTTTATGTACACCCTGGAAGGGACACAGCACCCAGCCAGGTCAGCCTAAACAGTGCTAAAAAGGTTTAAACTTGCACTAAATCTGCACAAATCTTTTGCAGTTAGGCTTGGCATTAGTACTGTTTGAGGAGAGAAAGGTAGATTACTACCCTAGAGTGGCACACAGATTCTGAGTAGGAAGTCTGAATTTTAGTCCTGGGCTGTTAGTGCATCACTGTTTTTTTCACTTAGTAGTAAAAAGCACAAGAAATCTTGGCTATAGTGACGTGATAATCCTTGAATTTGAACATTTTCCCTAGTCAGCATGTTTGTATTTGAAGTATCCTTTGAAATGTAAATTATGCACTGAAGTCATCAATGTGTACCAGGCAGAGTGAAAAATTGAAATAAAGCCTTTATATACATATATATACAGACAAGTATATATTTATGTACATTGCACATACACAGTTAAACTTTTCTAAGGTGGAGGCTGTTGAAGTCAATTGCTACTAGAAAAAAGCATTTAAAATTACATAGAAGATGTTAAGATTTTACTTCTGACAATGAAGAATCTGACAATTAGGATTAAATATAATTTTAAGGAACTCTCATTTTAATGCTCTTGATACTATAAGTAATACAAATGGTTTGTTGTGTGTGATTTCTACTAATGTGCAGCTCCTTCTGCCATCCAGTTTTCTACTGAGACATATTGTACTGAGTAAGTAGAATAAATTAATTACAGAATCTTGTAATACAAGGATGTAATTCCATCTAGTAAAAACCCCTGAAGTGGAACCTTGAGATGTTTGCTATGTAAGGGAAGCAAAGCATAGGTAAGTAGACTTTGCTGGTGTGTCAAGCATTTCCCTAGGGCTAATGTCCAAAAATAAGAAAGATTGTTTTATTCTTCAACAGCTTGTTTTACTGGGCTTTTTTTGGCTAGCACAGAAAGGAGTAGGATTCTTTCTACATTCTGTCTCCTTCCCTTTCTTTTGTGTGCATATGTCTCCAAATGAGCAGCATGTTTTCTTCCACGCTAATTTCAAGCAAGCTAAACATCTGCTTGGCTTTTTTTTTT
>VYXF01011764.1:342645-385928 GCA_013397295.1 Polioptila caerulea | reverse complement strand
TTTTTTTTTTTTTTTAAGCAGGCAGAGCCTAAGTTTTGAATTTTAAACACATTCTTTTAAAAATTCTCAATCTACTTATTTGACCTTGTACTGTTAAAGGAACAACAAAAGATTTCTCTAAAAATATAAGGAAGATCTTGGTGTGAGTGCAGTATTTTTGTCTGTTTAAAGAGCACAATGTGCTTAGCTACTTGTCATACAGTTAAGCACCACTTTCATAATGATTTCAGTCCATTCTGTATTGCAGAAGCCCTGTTCAGATCAGTACAGTTAGTTGCTGGTGCTGGAATGTTCTTGTGACAGACACCAGATTCACCTGGGACTGAACAAGACATAAGGGGGGCCCAGAGAACTAAAAAATACCTTAGCACAGCTAGATCGAAAACAACTGCTCTTCCCTAGTTAAACAACTTAGCATGTCTTTTCCCACAGTGATCTGGGAGAAATTAGCTGAATGAGAATGCTGTATTGATCCTCAGGAGCTGTCAGAGGACTGGGAGCCTTTTTTAAATGACTCTAGGGGTTTTCTTTTTGGAGAAATCAAGCTGGCTGTCATCTTGTAAATGGAACTGTACAGCCCTCCTGCTTTCAGGAAGGGGAAGTTGCTTAAGCTTAAAGAGCTTCTTTGCTGTCATTACTTTATCCTCCAGGGACTATTTCTTTGTGTTTCCACACTGTTACAGGAGGAAGGGGATAAACTATCTGTGGAGAACCAATTGCAGAAGCATCCATTGCAGTTAGCTTGTTACTCTGGCAAGCAAGGAGGGATTTTCAAGACTTTCTTTAGTACCAGAGGCAAAACGTTGGCAATCACAAAATCTTTTTGTGAAAATCTGTGTCAGTGCTTCTTTTCCACTGATAAAAAAAGTTTGTACCCTGGAACTGCAGTTCTGCAAATTCTAAGCAAAAGGTAATGATAATTTGAAATTATTGGTTATTTGTCCAAGCAGTGTTAGAAACAGTAATGATTCTCTTGCAGCCGTGGTAGGTCATGACTGGGATTGGAGTGTCAGGCTTGTCTTCCAGGGAGACACTGCCATTTCTTTTTGGTTCCTGCCTAAACTGCCATTTCTTTCTAATTTATGTATCTGGCAAGCAGATCTGAAGAGTTGGAGAAAAAATGTGTTGCTAGACTGGAAATCCCTAAGATGCCAGCCACAGTGTAAAATGGGAAATATGATCAGTAAGGGCAGGGAATTTAAGCCTCTTCAGGTCCTATTGTAAATCTGCACTTCTTAGTTGTACCTTATTGCTCTTAGGAACATCTCACTTTTTCCTGTGAAAACTGAGTTGTTCATTGTTCTAAATATTAATAGTCATAGAAGACATGCTTTCTTCTAACAAAGAGGATCAGTATTGAAAGAAAAAAAAAATTATATTATTCCAGCACAAACCTTGCTCTGCCTCTTCTTCTCTTATGTGTTATTGCTCACAGTCTTCCTCCAGATTCTTTCCTGCTTCAAATTTTTTTGTAAATTTAATGAAACAGTAAATGTTACCACAGTCCAAACTATAGCTATTTATTTTGCTTTGAGGGAAAGTGTGAATCTGCTTGGAAGATTTGTTTCCAAATTCCAAACTCCTTGATTTTATGGGTAAATTAAAGTATCTACATTAAATTCAACATAAGCCTGTGTTACATAACAATTAAAATTCTCATTGTGAATCCTGGACAGTTTTCCTAGAAAGAGTTCTCAGAGGCTTTTTATGACACACAAAAAAAAAGAAATCTCTAGCTCCCAGAGGCTGCAGTTGCAGAAATAAATAGGCCAAATGTACATAATTAATTTTTTTTTCCTGGACTTAATGTCTCATAGTGCCTGATTAATGTTTTTGTATGACACAATGGAGTGATAAAGACCCCAATACTCTTACTGCTGTAAACATGCCTATGAAGTCATTATGTGCCAATTAACACGACTATGTGTGCATGTTTAAAAGATGGACAGCTCCATCATGCTGCCCAACTCTTTATGCTAATAAAGCACCCAAGGGTCTCTTCTGTGATATAATACTGAAAAGATTTATAGCTGTGAATTTTCATACCAAAGTGGGTCTCTATAAGACATCAAAATATGCATTACAAAGAATTCACTTCATGAAATACACAACATGAATATTCTGCAGAGCTTTGTGCATCACTTTTATTTGGTTGGTTTATCTACAGAGAAGTAAAATATGCCTTATTAAATAGTTAGGTCACAGTAGCAGTGGCAAAGTATGGACATTTTAATCAAGTCTGTTTTAATATACCTGACAGTTCAATTAACAAGTATTAACTAAAAATATCTCTAGCTGGGACACTTAATAACTAAAAGTTAATTGTAACTGCTTTGAAATCTCATATTTTTCTCTTCGCAATTTTTTGTGCCTGAAATGTAACTATAGTTCTTTAGGATCATAATTGCACATATCTCAATATAAACTTAAAATGAGTAAACAAACTCATAATGTTATGACTAATTTAAAGACTGCTAATCTAAATACACATATATTCTACTAATTACTTTCTTTACTGAGAGTGAATCAAGATTGTTTAACTGAACATATCAGTTTTAAATTAGGCTTATTTTTAAGTTCCATTTTGCAGCTTTTATTCTGTGAATAATTCTTACTGTCCAGTGGGACTGACATATGAACTATATGAAAGATCAGAACCTCATAATATGTGAGCTTCTTTTCTCTGTTAAGCAGACTGTGTCTGTTCAGCTTCTATTGATTCTTGCTGTATTGCTGTTTCCCCAAAGACTAGATTTCTGGTTAGCTTCTGTGTTGTAAAACAAAACAAACCACAAAAAACAGTGTTTGAGGCAGGAGATAACTGAAGACAGAAGCTGCATTAAACTTACCTGTTACAGCCTTAGTCTGCACAACCTCAGAGTGTGTTTCAGATATATTCTGGTTTTTCCTCCTAGTTACTGTAGAATAGGATGTGCAATGCAGACTCTCCACTCCCCAGAAAGATTTGTGAAGGCCTTGCAGTGGTAGCTGACCATGTAACGTTGTACAAAGCTGGCTTCTAGATTCATCTCAGCAACCAATTTATTTGAATTTATCAGTTTCTTACATAATTTGAACTACTTTCACATATATTTTATTCTTTGAGAGCAGTGATGAAAAGACAGGATGATGTGTTTAGGATTCTTTACTAAACACAAAATCACAGAATATCCTGAGTTGAAAGGGACCCACAGGCATCATTGAGTCCAACTCCTGGCCCTGCACAGGGCAGTTCCAGAGTCACACCCTGTGCAGACACACCTCGAGCTCTTCCAGGCTGGTGCTGTGACAACTGCCCTGAGGAGCCTTTTCCAGGCTCAGCCACCCTCAGGGTGAAGAACCTTTTCCTTCTATCCAACCTAAACCTGCCCTGTGCTGGACAGCCACAGTTTATGCTTCTGAGAGTTACCTCCAGGACTCAGAGTTGTTTTCTGGAAGTTATTCCATCCAGTCATTAGAAACTTTCCTAACTGACTTGCATCAAGTGGTAGAGTATTACTTCTCTACTGCATGTTAAACTAGATATAATAACCTTCTGATAGCAGCCCTTGCAGGCATCTCTACATTGTTTAAAGTCTCTCTATTGCAATCATACACATTAGCCAAAATGTTGTTTGCTATTTATTCATGAATAACTTCTAGCTTGATAAATTTTACTTGACAGTGTTGAAGGTCTTCTGTTATTCTTCTGTTATAAAATATTCTGAATTTTTTTTTAATTATGTATAATTAAAGCATCTATATATATGGAGAATATAAGTTTGTATTTATCCATGTTTATATATATAAAATCCCTCATAAACATGCCATTTACTTTTTGGGGGGGGTTTTAGGTGGTAGTAGTTGCCATTGTTATGGTAATCTTTACCATTCAGCTCCTTTTCCACAAAATGCATTGTGTTTTTCCTGTTTAGCCTGGACATTGCAAATACTTTTTTTCATTACAGTAAATCATTATTCAGTGAAGTCAAAGGTAAAAAGCAAGCTTTCAAATGCCACTATTGTGAAAATACTTATTAATTGTAATGATACTTTCTGAGTATTGTATAGATTTTTGTTTGTTTTTCTATTGTACTAACAGGTGTCAGAATTATTTAAGATATTTTTGTAAAACACAGAAAAGATACTGTAAGATATTTAATCTAAACAGGCTCTTTATGACTTACAAATATTTTCTCCTTGGTAGCAGTATGATGAACACTCTCCTCTATCAACACAGTTTTCTCTGCTTTTCTATTCCTTTAAGTCCTGTAAGTCATCAAGGTTTTAGTTCCAGAAAAAACAGAACTATTTACTGTATGCTACTCTTACAATAAGACCTAGTAACAGTTACTTGGACCTAGGTTTCTTGTATCAAATGAATTTTCCAAATTAAAGGGGAAAGGGGTTTTAAATGAAATTTTATTGTAAATTTATTAAAAAAAACCCAAACAGCAATCACTTATTAAAAAGGTTTTTAACTGACTGAAAAGCTAAAAAGATAAAAAATACCTAGTGGTTATACAGGCATCAGTACTTTAGGAAGATAATGCTAAATGCTCTGTTATTACTATGATTTTTGGTGAGACAAGGACATCTAATTTTCCAGTATATATATTTCTGTACACATCTACCACACCTTAAACAGGATAAATAACATCTTTCAGGCTCAGGGAGTCAACAGCCAGCATTAACTGGTATCATCAGTTTTCTGTTTGCTTCCTGCTCTAAAGACACCATTGTAGGGGGATTTCAAGATAGAAAGTGGAAACATAAAATTGAACAGGGCAATTTTGAAGGATAAAACATGTTATTAGAGGTTGAACTAAGAACTCTGTCATTGGAAATCATGGGATTTAAGCACTTCATAGTAATTACAGGGGACTACTGAGGGGACATCCTGTAATATATACTTCACATTACAAATACTTATGCTCTACGCCACAAATTCACTGAAATTAATTTTTTATTTATGAATTATGATGATAATTTGAAGAATTACTGAGAATTTATTTCTTCCAATTAGATATGATTTTCCAGCTCTCTATAAATCTGAGTCTTGCACCTGTCTCTCTGTCCAGGCTGTGGAAACTGTTATTGAGCCTTGTCCCAGATGGGACCTGAACTGCAGTAGAACCTGGGAACCAGAATGGGCTGCTGGATTTCACTGGTATTGACTTAGACTCTGTGCACAAGTATTTAATTTGGGTTGGGATCAGCTGCTGGCTGTGCTCTGTGTCACACCAAAGAGTGCTCTGGATCCAGTTCAGATGAAACCCAGGTGGAAGAGGCTCTCTCCAGCAGCCTGCCCAGTGTGCTCCTGCAGATAATGGACCCTTGGTCAAAGGGATGTAGCTGTAGCTGGACAGTCCAGGCAGTTTAACACCCTTTAGTTTCTAACACCCCTTAGTGTCCTCTGCACTGGCTGCCCCACCTGCCAGCCACCATCCTGGAGTCACAGCAACTGGGACATTGAAGCACAATGGAAGTACTTGCTCAGGTCATTTGAGGCTTGCAGCTCTGGAGAGCTCCAGAAGGGATGTTTGAGTGTGTCAAGGCACAGCAATGTTGGGGTAAGGGGCTGCGAGCAGGGTCCTCTCCCAATGTTCCTCCAATACCCGAAAGAGGAGAGCAAAGCTGGCTCTGGCTGCAGTGAGAAAGGTGTGCTGTGGACAAACCTACAGAGTAGCCCAGGTCAAGGTCTGAATTTTAAAATGTCCCTGAAGCCCTGAACCAAACCCCAGATGAGGTTTCTCAGAGTCATTTCTCACTAAAGGCTGATGACAGCTCATGCTGCTGTGCCACATCAGAACTGGCCTTAAGCAGGTCAGAGCCCCTGGGGTGGGGAAAGGAGGAGGACATCGCCCTGACAGTCAGAAGTTAATGTGATTTTTCACTCATATTTAATTTTATCAGATGAAAGAGACCATAGGGTGGGTAATACTAACACGCTGCAGCATCCTGGCTGGAAGTGCAGTGTGCACTGTCACCTTTGTGAAGATTAAATTTGTATAATACCCTTCACATGCAGGCAGAAATACTGGTTTGGATTTCTATAAAATTGAGCCACTGCTTGTTCCATGTAAAATTTTTCATTTGGAGTTTCCTTATCATGCTTTTTCTGGTTACACTTCAGAAAGTTATGAAATTTGAGGTTTTATTACCAATTGCATGGATATTTTTAACATATAAGAGTTGCAAAATATGCTGCTCTTTCACCTAGGTCATTTAATCAAGCGTTTCTTTATTTTCTCTAGGGAAAAGTTGTTACCTACACTTAATCCAGGTGTTGAGGCAAAATTCTCTATAACTCGATTGCATCTCTGTTCTGATGAAGAAAATCTTTGTAGGAAATAACGAATTTGAATTTTGAAGTTCATATGCCTAATAAATAGTTTTAGTTAGTGTAGAAAAAGTATGTGTGTTTTATAAATTATGTGGAGTGTTTCTATTTAAACAATTGATGCACAGCATCCATTAGAATCCAATGCATTTGCTGTATAATTATTAATTGTAAATGGTTATTAAGTTTATTGCTCTCTCATGTATAATAAAAATAGATTTGTATATGCCTAAAAACCAACTATGACTGACATGACCTTGCTTTTTCTTAGCCAATTTAATTGTCATTTTCTTTGATGGAGATGGACACTGAATGGTATAATATCAGTAACTGGGGCAAGAAGAATAATGCAATCAATACAATTCAAGATATCAAAATATTTATAATGTAATTGTAACATGGAATGTTTTTAATTTATGTCATACTGCAGAACCTACTTTCTGGGAAGAGGAGAGAAATTAAATTTTGAATTGATGGATGGCATTGCTATGGTTGTTTTGGTTGCAGTTCTTCATTTATTTGGTAGTTTATGGGTGAAGGACAGGCTGCAAAGTTGTGAATAGAATATGTGAGCTAAGTGTTGTCCCAGAATGGACCCACAGCAAAACTGAGATCAAGATCAAGATTTAGCCATCTAAAATGAGATAATCACTTTGAATCCAAATGCAAAAAGGATATAGACATTAAATATAGATTAAGAACTCACATTAATTCTGTGAAGTCAAAGGAAAATATCAAAACCTCTGAAAATGTATTAGCTCTTTCTTTAAACAATTTAATTGTAGATGTTGCTTGACAAAAGCAAATTTTCTTATTTTGCTATCCATAAGAATGGCCTTAAATAGTAAAGTTAATATTCTCACATTCTAATATATAATTATTTATACTACTTTGATGTTTTGTGTATTTTTTACAAGGTGCTAATTGTGCTGAATCAAGCTGACAAAACTGCAAAATTTGTGGGTTAATATTAGCATAATCCTACAGTACATTGTTTATGGAATGTTTTTCTCAATATGAAGAACAAAATGCATGTTTCTTACAATAACAATTTCCATTACATAAATCACATCTTTTAGGAAATCATAGCATATAAATAAATAAATTTAGCATTCTTTTTCTTGTGGGTCAATTGATTGTGAAGTTTTGCTAAAGCAGAATCTATCACAAAAGTGGGTTTCATAGTTTATCAAGGAATGTTATCAAAATATCTAGGAATTAGTTGAAACACAGATGCAAAATTAAGGTTTGGTTTACAATAGCAAACCAGTAGCCTTTTGTACCCCATTTTATGTTTGCATCTTTCCTGTTTTTAAAGGTCTTTCTTTTCCCTTTTGCACAGCTTCTTAAAAACTCCAGTCTTGTGACACAGAACATCAAGTGCAGTCCCATTACACAGTTTAGAGTTCCACTGACAGTACATCCAAATTGGCGTTTGTAAATCTCTGTGCAACATCACGTGCAATGCTGCCAAAGATTATTAAATTTTACTTATAGAAAGTCAGGTCCAAGGGTTCAGAACAGAGGAAGGAAGGAAACAACCAATATTTTTATGACTTAATGTAAACTCTGTTGTGTGCTACCCCAGCAGTTGTTTTTGGTTGTTTGTTTTGTTTTTTTCTTTCTTGCTCTCTGGAAGCAAAATAAATCCATTATGTACTAATATGATAAAATGAAATTACTCCCACAAGCCACTGCTTAACATGGTCCCTGTCGGAGTGTCAGTACATATATGAAAAAATCAGGCCAGTGTGACAATTGTTTTTTGCTTACCAACCCAAACATGCTCACAATAGAGGAATAAAGCTGCCTTATTGTCTCAGAGCTCATGTACAGTGCTTGTGTGCTTTGGAATGTGAGCGAGTCGTGCATCCTCATCCAGAACCTCCTGCTTGGCTTCAGGGTGTCTGTTTGCACCTTGTAATAACAAGCTCAATAGATCATGTTCTAAGAAAACCAGAGAGAAGGCCATATCAGAAAGGAGACAGCCCCCAGATTTCAGACAGTCACCCAGTATCCACAATTAGTGGCCACCCATAAGCCTGTTTTGGCTTATGCGCGTCAGAGGGAAAGGGTTTGAGCAGATGAAGACACAGATGAATGGCTGCACTGGGGTGTTTTAGTTCAGTGACTTGTGTCTGATGGCAAACAAGGCTGGTTCCCGAGGTAAGGGTGTACAAGGCCTTTAATTTTCCTCTGCTCCAAATTATGTGTTTGGGACCTATGCTTTCAGAGGTTCCATAGTCCTCAGAGTATTTCTCTCTTATGAATTTATCCTCCGTTCTGCTGTGCCGAGGCTTCAGCAATTTAGCTGTTCAGTGTTGGTAGTTAATTAGGCTTCTCTTTTTGTGGGTTTTGAACTTATAATCCTGGTAACAGGATTGCTCATGGTAAAAAAAACAAACAAACAAAAGTCTCTTTGTTTTTATTGTTTAAGAAGCTACTGGAAGCAGTATCGTGTGTAGGCAGATGTAATACCGAGATTCAGCAAGGGAAACTCTCACTCAGGAGAGGTGTTCCATAACTTCCTAGAGCAGGGAGCTGCTTGATGATGTTCAAATGGACCCACGCTTGCCACTGCAGCAAAAAAATTACATTTTCTCCTTTAATTGTAACAGTATTTAAGTATTTAATCACAGCAGGAGCCTTGAATTTTAATCGCTTGTTCTGTTGATAAATTCTCTCTGTTTTCTACTAATGTTTTATATTGGTTTATACTTATATGAGAGTAACAAGGTCCTTTTAGACATGAGCAATAAGCACTGGAAACATTTAAAAACTTTTAAGCTTCAAATATGCATACCTTCTTGTAGCAACTTTTTGTTTTCCTTCTCCTTACCACTGTTGTTTCCTAGAGCAAAAGAGGGAGGAAGAATGTTGAGTGATGGGAGATTCAGTTTGCAAGTTCTAGAACACAAATTCAACTACAGTAAAATCAACTCCTATTGAATTTTTTACATTTAAACTTCTGATAAGCTTCCCATGCTGAGAAGAGTAATTTTGCTTTGTGGCGAACAGGAGGAAAGATGCTTTAATATAGTGTCCAAAATGAGAGATGATTCTGGAATTTTAATTTTGTTTTCTATGTGATTTCTTCTTAAGTGAAATTATTTTTTTCCTTTTAACTCAGATTAAAGTAGCTATATGAAAAAAAAAACCCTGTTATAATGTGCCTTTCAATTATGACTTGACTAATTTTGAACAATAAAATATGATAACTGTGACAAATTATCACAGTCATTTTAATAAATAAGTTAGATGAGTGACTACAATATTTAATCAGGTCAATAGTCTGCATATATTTTCTTCTAAAAAATGAAAAATCATCAGTAAATTGGAAAAGATTATCTACATTTCCTTGTAGTAATGTAATTTTGTTTGATGAATTAAACTCCTTAACATTCAAATAATCATATAGTTTGCCCATACAGAAACAGATTATCTCCTAAAGAAATAAATGAGCATCTTTGTTTTTATCCTTTAAGTATACCCTAAAATCTATTATAATCCTGTAAAGGAGGATTATTAAACTAAACAACAGTAGCACATTTAATGATGATCTTCTAACAAAACATTCTGGCTAATCTCTGATTAGTAATTACATTTCCACACCAACCTAACACACGGGATAACTGAATTTCTTAAGATGTAGGCTATCTGCAAACCCCCCTTATAATCTGTTTTATAATCTGTCTTCATTTCATTTCTTGAGTATTTGGCAGTAGCCAAGTAAAACAGTTCTTGAAGAAGAAGATCAATCAGTCACTCTAGACAAAAACAGGTCAGATCTTCCCAAAGTGCTGGAAGTATTTATCTGGTCTTTTTGTAGTGAACTGTAGACTTACAGACACAGTAATAATATTTTCCATCCTTGTTTATTGTTCAAAACCCTATTTTTTAATGTTTTGGGGTTTTTTTTCCAATTATCTTTTTATTTCAGGATTTTGTTTTCTTTTTTTGCATAATTATATTTATAAAATAATCAAAGTGATTAGGATAGGAAAAAAGGTTTTATTAAAGAGTCCCTTTGCACAATGCAAGTGCAAATTCACTTGAAGACCGTTACATTTTCTTGAAAAGGATTTTAAAATTGATGAAACATGATTTTTGGTACATTTGCATAGTGATAATTTCACTTCAGAGGTACTGCTATATTGCCATTTTATATAACTCTTATAAATGCTGATATAATGTCATCAATATTATACTGATTTTAATCTGAGACATCCATCATTATTCTCCTTATTTTTTTTTTTCTGTAGTCAATAAATAAAGTATCAATAGATTGTTATTTCATCTCCTTTTATACTTGCAGACGGTTTGACAAATCTTTGGAAAAGTGGCAGATTTTTCATTCTGACATGAAGAGATTTAATCATTGGTTGAGTGAAACAGAAGAGAAGCTGTCAAGAGCACAGATAGAGGCTGGAGATGTGGGGCTTGTGAAAACCAAGCAATTTATCCAGGTATGATTTGATTAGCCTATATTCTTTTTTTCTGTAGGGTTTAAGAAATTTTCAGATCTGTGTATTCTGTACAGTTTTGCATTTCTTTTAAAGAGGATTTCTAGTGTTGAGTGGATAGTGACAATTTTGTTCAAATGTATCTGTTGTTCTGGTTAACTAGGAATTTTCACTAGCTTGTTGTAAGATACATTTTTAAATTAAATAAGATATGGGATGACATGGTATGTTGTGGTACTTTCATAGTTGCATATTTCTTTGGTCTTTACTTAAAGTGCTCATAAATTTCCATTTGGTATTTATGACCAGCAGGAGTATCAGACTTAATTTTAAATTCTAGTGGAAGAAATGTTATTAGCCATTGAGCTGTACAAGAGATATTCCATGAATGATGTCTTGCAAGTATTGCTTATTTTGCCTGTTTCATGTTTTAATCAAAGGACCTGGAGGATGCTTTTATTTGTGAAATGCAGTGTGACAGAATAGCCACTTAGTTGCTATGTGTCCAGCTCCAATTTGTATGCTTTTCATCTTGCAAGCTCTTTGAGCATCATAAGGAAAATAATAGCTCTAGTTTCTTGATAGTTTATTTCATTTCCCTCTTATGTGATTCAAATGGTAATGGGTATGAAGAATTAATTCCAAATTGATGTTTTGGAAGTAGATAGTTTCAGCTGAATAACTTGGCCAAACTCTGGATTCATGTTAAAAATTACTACTCGTGCATAAGAAAAAAATGCTGTTAAAGTAATTGGCACTTGTACATTTGAATTGTTGGACTGAATTTCTTGATTTCAGGTTGAAAGAAGTTAACCATCTAACATCAAAGCCAGAGGGTTTTTTTGAATGCAACACTAACCTACTTCTTGGTCTACAGTTAAAAAAACCCCAAACATTTTATTTTATCAAGTCAACTTTTAAAATATTTACACTGCTATTTCTTGACTGTAAAACTGCTGAACTGAAAAGGAAACAAAATTGTGTGGTGCAAGTATAAAAAAAAGATACAACTGTTAATAACACATTAAGATGAAGCAGTTAAAATATCAATTAAATTATTTTTCTACACATTACTTTCAATGCCTGAATACTGAAGAAAGGTGACTAAGATCTGATTTACAAAATACCAGTTATCAAGGAATTAAAAATTCTTTTTGCTGCACATGTCAAAGGTAGCAGAGCTTATGTGTATATTCTCTGAAACTTCAGCTCCCTTTCTCTGTCCCACAATTTGAAAAACATGTATACTACTAAAGCAAGATATGTATCTAGGTAGACACAAAGGTGTTACAAACCCTTACCCATTCTTCTTTTGCCTGTGCACCATCACCTTTCTTGGCACTATCCTTGGAACCTTGAGCAGCTTCAAACGGGGTTCACAAAAAGAAAAAGGATCCGTGCGGGGAAAAAAGTGTTTATCTCATTTTTTTCTAAGCCTTTGCTAAATCAGCATTTTCCCTCTCAGGAGGTTGTTTTTTGAGATTGCTCAGACAAAGGTAAGATGTATTATAGATGTTACAAATGCATTGGGTGCGTAGCACATTTCAAAGTCTCAGCAGATTAGAAGCACTATTTTCTTACCATCATTAAGAGAGGTTCATTCCAAACTGAACATCACATTGAAAGATCCTGAGATGATGTCTTGTTTTACAGAAACTTATATTTCAGTGTAAAAGGCTGCTCTTGTTTTACATTTCCCTTTCTCATTTGTTATCCGTTTCTTATTTTCTTGTGCAACATATGAGAATACTTTGAATATATGTTTGCAGAGTGTTCTTTTCTTTTTACCATCCATCAGGCTTTTTATTTCTTCCCTTCTCTCTTGTGTTAGAAATCCCATGAACTCATAAATTTGTCACTCAAACATTCCATTTAGTTCAGTACAGCAGACAAAAATACCTTTCTAATGAAAATTCAAGTGGTGCAGAAATATGCCAACTATCTTCAAGAATGCAGATGCAATGTTAGTTAACATTTATTTGTGACAGAATGCAAAGTCTGAAGTTGCACTGTTTCCATTCTTTTCATTTCTTCTTTATTTTGTTGGGTCTTGTTTCAAAAGTGTTAGGCTTCTGTGAGGCTGACTGAAGAGATCATTAGAATTTCCATTAGGAAAACAGTTAAAACAGCTGAGCGTTCTGATTTACTAGAGTAGCAACTTGTTTTATTAATGAGATCATGCTGCTTAGTGAACCATATTCAGAATTAACAGGATTTGTTTCAAAATGCTTTACAAGCAAGTGAATAGTCTGGTGTTAGAGAAGGAACTGTTTTAGAAAAAGAAAAATATACAGAACCTTCTGATTTGTAATACTATTTCTGAGTAAGACTACTTTGAAAAAGTAAAGATTAATGTGTTCATTAATATTCAATAAATACATAGAGTCAAATGCTTATATAAAATTAAATTGTCAACAGTATGATTAGATGATTATGTTAATAGAGGTTAAAATGGAATTACATTTTTCAGGTATATTTGAGGAAGTGTGTTCCTTTTTGCTGCATAATGGCATGGTATTAAACAACATTATGCATTATAAGTAATATGAATGAAATCTAAGAATAGTTTCACATCAGGTCATGAACTCTTAAATATTCTTATTGTGAATTTTTCACTACACTTTCTGAGATCAGAACTTGCAGTGCTGAGAAGAAATAACCACATTTCAGTTTTCAAGAAATTTTGATTAATGTATTTTCTGATTAGGAGACACAGGATTAAAAAGGCTGTTTCATGGATAGCACATCATATAATCCTTTTGCAATGTATTGAACTCAGTCTTTAAAGTAATTAAGGATTTTTTTTCTCATTGTTGTCACAGAGAGGTTCATCTCTTTACTCCTTAATGCTCGGTGACTGTAACTCCTAAATTTGCACTAAGTTCCTTTATTTTTGGTGTCAGGACTGAGCTGTAGTTCATTTCTGCTCCTTGATGTTTATCCCTTTCTGTTCTTACAGGCTGCAGTCATTTTCCCTATCAGACCGTGTTCAGTACACTAAAGCCACAGTTTTCTAATCTGCTTTCACATGGTAGCCAGACAACTTGTCTCTTACTTCCTGTGCTTATTTCTCTCTCTGGAACATGAGTTCTCAAAATAGCACACTATTACCCAAACTGAAATACCATCTGTATCATCAACAAGGTAGCTCAGGTGCTGTATTTTGTGGCTCCATCTTACCATGGATGAATGCTTGAATAGAATTTTCAGTCATCTTTCTAAACTTTGTTATTTCATTTTCTTCTCTTGTGATCTGCCTTGCAGCCCCAACCTATGTCCCATTCCATATAAGGAAAGAGAAGAAACCAGCAAACCCACGATGTTATACTGGAAACTAATGCTAGGGTAATATACAGCAAATAAACAAGCGAGGATTAGAATTGGGGTTTGAGAGAGATTGTTCATGTGCCACAGGTACATGCTAAATAGCTGCAAAACCAGGAACTCTTTAACAGTTTCAGAACTGGCCTATGAAGTCACATACTTGGATCACTACGTGAGAATTTAACATTATTTTTATTTTAAAGATATAGAACATTCAGAATATTTGTTCTTTGTTCAATGACCATTGATACTAAATATAGTAATTGAGCAATTCTTGCTCAATGGTCTATATTTAGTATCCAATTGTGGGTTGCAAGTTTAACTTCATTTTATTATTTTAAGTGGTGCAGTTTCAATAGCAAAATTATGAATTTCTGGGTCTGAATTTTGAATAAATTTTTTTGTATTTATGATGTTCCTTTATTGTGACTGGTCAGTGACGAGTATTTTATTTTTCATAATTTCATTGATTCAAAAATATTATTATTATGTCATTATTAATTGCTTAAGTATTTGTTTTCATTTACTGGCATAAATATCAAGGATATGTTTATTTTTTAAGGTCTCAGAGGACCTTAAATATAGGATGATGTGCCTTATTTTTTACACTCAGCCTTCTGAGGATACCCTAGATGTAGAAATTGCTCTGTAAATTACAGATCTCTAACTGCTCATACATTGAACTGTCCAGCATTTACATTTTAGAGTATTTATCCCTGCCTGCAAAAGGCTTGTGAATGACTCATGCCTTCTCTAGACCTCCTTTCTGCTGCTCCATGCTGCTGGGAACATCCTATTTTTGCCTTGTAGATGTTTTGTTTAAAGTAAGAAGATATCAAGAATCCAGGCTTCAGTGCTGAAAGTCATGGTCATGCTAATAATTTCTCTCTTTTATATCTAAATTGGATTATATGGATGTTGATGATTTAATAACCACCAAATTTAAGCAGTTCTTTCTGGAATAGAGTGCAAATGCAATCAGAGTAGAGAGGAGAAAAAAGAGTTTTAGTGCTCAAGGCCACGTATTTTCTACCATGAAAGCACAGTGGCATGTGGGTGGACAGTTTGTTCTGTTTCCCCCCAAATATAAATATTGTAAAAATACATTTATATATATATAATGATTTTGGCTTTCATATTTTACATTTTATTTGTTTGCATTTGTTTCCTTTACTGAGTGATAAAGATTATTCCAATAATTTCTGATTTTCCTTATTCCAGTTTGGATTCAAAACAGTTCAATTTTGTTCCACCTGCTTCAATTTTGACTTGTGGATTTTGATGATGAGAGATATTGTCAGAAAACTTTTATAACTGTAGCAAAATACTCTGATCAAAGAGATTCCTATCATTGCTTAGTGCTTGTATAAGAGAGAATATATAGAGAATTTGGAATAAATGAGAAACCAATTTAGTATTGTTTTAGAAGAATCTTTAATTAGAATGACCAAGGTACATACTAAAATGTCCTTCATGTTGCAAGGACATGACTGGAAGGATATATACCTGTCAGGAATTTATTATTACCTAATATTTTATAAACGCAAAAAAAGCACACTATCCCTTACTATTAAGTTGAAAAGTGATTATATAGTCTTTATTTGATTTTATTTGGTTTTATTTTTTAATGTTGTCCTAAGAATTTTGCAAAGTAAAAATTAGTACTTTGACTAAATATCCTGAACTAGGCACTAAAATGGTGTAAACAAGATTGCCAGCATACATGACTGCTGTCAGTCCTTACTTACATATTGCCTGGATCATTTATTCAGAGATTGAGGTGTACCCCTTGGCTTTATCTGGTTCTTCTTCTCAGGGTCAGGATTAAAAGCACGAGAGACAGAATTCTTGTTCAGACTCAGATGTTTATTATTTCTTGTCTAAGTTACAGCCTCACTGACCATGAGTGCTTCTGCACACTGAGTTAACAGAGTAGAAATGGAGCACAGAGCTCTGTCTTCAAGGTCTTTTTAAGCCTAAACTACCCCATTATGAGATGCAAATTAATTTATTTTTACTTTTAACCCAATAACTAACCACTTATGTTCTGTGCGTGACCAAATCACACAAAATCACCCAAACTTGAAGAAGAAGAAGGACTAACCTACACCCTAAAGCCTCCATCTTGTTACATATATATTGTTATATCCCAAAACCTTAAACTCTAAATCTTTCACCCTGTGGTATAACACACTTCTATTCAACTACACACTCTCAATCTCGGTGCTAACACTCAATTTTGGAAACCTTTTCCATGGCCTCAGGTGAAATGTAGTGCATTTTTGAGGATCAGTCCCTGTCAGCTCAGAAATCCTGAAATCCTCTGCGTCCAGGGTTCCAACAAGAGATCACTGGTTTTCTGAGTATCGCCCTCTAATCAAACACCTCTGAATGCAGAATGCTACTGCCCCTAAGAAAGGACTCAGACATCCCAGGGATTTCAGTCTTCTGTCCAGTTTCAAGGTCTCAGTAGAAATGTTTCAAGTAATATACATGAGCTCTGCTTGTGACACCTGGGCTCTAACTGAGAGAAACCCTTCTTTTTCTGGTTTGAGCTCATCTTAAAAATAACTCCATAGGCCTTTCTTAACTAAAGTTCTACCAGCAATGGAAAGACTTCATTTTCACTTAATTCCTAGTAAAATAGTTACTACTTCTTCCTTACACTAAGCAAAATATTAAATAATACTGTGATCTTTACAAGTTAATTTCTGTATATATATAAACCCTCACCTTTTTCATTACAGTTGAAAGACTCCTCACCTTTATTCCTGCTACTAATGGAAGTGATGAAATACCAAAGTAGTTTATTCCAAATGTGTAGTAAAAATATTTTCTTATTATTTCAAGCCATAAGAAGGATTTCTTCAGAAATAAATCTATTATTTAATTCTTCTTTACTGCACACAATGCCTAATTTACAGTATCCTATTAAAAATTTCTAATTTATTGTCACTGGCAGGAGAACATTAAAATGTCTGAAGGCTATGGGAAATAATAAATTTAAAGTTGCTTATGTGATTTTGCTGACTCTTGCACCATTAGTTGACAATTTGTGGTTTATATTTAAGTTTTATTGTAAATCATGGCATTGTTTATTCTGAAAATTGAATTAAATGTAGTAAGTAATTAATTAGGATGCATTTTTCAGACATTTCATTATGAAAATTTTTGAAATAGCTACTAGTCCACAGATGTAGAGTGGCATAACTTTTATACGTGAGTAGAATGAATAAATGTGGGGTTTTCTCCTCTGTCTTGGAGAAAACAATGTTCTTGGACTGGATCAGTCAAACTTGTGATACCTGACTATAACTGCCTCAGTGTTTGGGGGAATTTATCCACACTGTTCAAGTGAGTTCTAGCACAGGGAGATCTGGGAAAGGTATTGAGGTCTATACCTATTTCACAGACATTTTTTATCTGTATATAAAAAATAAAGGAAATGGAGGATGTAATTTTTTTCATATTAATGAATTTATCTTTATGTCAGAACTAATCTGGACATTCCTAGTCAGTGACATGTACAGGTAATACACTCCAGAGTCACATTTATTAATGCTGTTGTCATGGTACAAATAGAGTAGTTAATCTGACTATGTCTTGGAAGTTTTGGGAAATGAATGACTAAATGAATGACTACCTTGAAGGCGGGTGATATTGGCCCTTTTTCCTCACAAAAAATTTATCTGGTTTGCTTCCATAAGTCTTCCAAAAGTACATCTTGTATTGCATCAGAGATCACAATGACATATGATTAAATCTGTGGGTGATGATGCCTAGATGTGGAGATAACTTAAGAGACTTGAACCCTGACACATAATGACTGGTCATAGACCTAGACTGGTCTAGGCCTGGCCATTAAAAATGCTTACTTACAACAATCAGGGATGGGTAAGATTCTCGTATACGTATTAATTCTATAAATTAGTACAACTAGGTCTTGATGGGACACTTTTCATGGGCAGTTTAATAATCTTATTTAGAGCTTTTCATCCCAACAGATTTTGCAAACTCTATCCATCGCATACGGCTTTTCATTGCCATCTACAGCCATAAAGTAAAGCCCTGTAGTAATCAGGCAGTAGGTCAATGTTATGTTGCTTCAAAAAGTGAACTGCTTTAAAAGAACCACTCTTCATGATAAAAATCTGCATTATGAAAACCCTAGAGTTTATGCAGAACAGACAACTGATATCAGCATCTCACATAGACTGTCAAAAGGATTACGAAAATTCAGAGAGCTCAACCATATGAAATTAAAAAATAAAGAAAACTGGAGTAATTGTTTTCCAAAAAGTACTATTTGACATGTGTTAAAGACTTATCAAATACTTCATTACCAACACAACTTGTAAGAAAATATTTTAGAGAGAAGCTATTTCTTTTGGGCTATTTAAAGCTCTTGGAAAAAACTTGTTCTCACACTGTTGCTCACATCAAGTCGTGTATGCAATTAATTTTCTTTCTAAAATTAAAAACTGGGAAAAAAAATATTATATTATCTTAGTGAAGATTATGGCAGAAGTTCAGGGCAACATTAGATATTTATGGGAGACATTTTTTAATCTCAATTTTTTTTTTCTATTATACTTAGCAGACAGCAAATATTGTATTTTTCAACTCTTCTAAAAATAAACACAACAAAGATATGCTGTAGCTTCTCATTCAAAATCTAGGCTTTTAATGGGTGAAAAAAGCCAAACCTGTATCAACTACACAATTTTTAAAATCTTTAAAATCTGTTTGACTTTTCACAATGGAATTAAGACCACTATAGAAAAAAAGGCCGAAGTTTTATTTTATGGGTCTAAGTATTTTGCACTAGCAAAATATCTTCTAAATTCTAAATTCAAGCAATAATTCTACCCTGATTCTTGTTAAAAGGAGAAATAAATATGTTCTTTAGCCCCCACATACTGAGACTGCTTGCAAGCTTCAATTTTCATTGAATGATTGAAGGATATATAAAATATTGTGGAGGGTAGCAAACTCCAGTTTATGCATTGATCAGAACAGGACTATAATAGACTGTTGTATTCATCCTCTGACTATATTAAATTTTAGAAGTATACATCTCAGAATTTTGCTGATTTTAAAATGGCTTATTGAGTTTTTGTTTTGTTTGTTATTTTAATATAGACAGCAAACCCTTGCCGTACATAAGGGACAGTCCTGTCAAAAATGCCAGCAGGGAAAGAAGAAATGAAAGAGAACATATTCTGAACTGCTTCTTCAGTATATAATTACTATATTAGAATGCCAAATATTTCTCATTTTCACAGTACTATGTGTCTCCCACCCCAAAATGTGACAGTCAAAGTCAATTATTTGTCATTTCTGTGGAAATGTAGTTCAAATGAAGATTTATAAAGATGTACGGAAACTGGGCAAGGTCCTGCTACTGGGTCGGTATTAGAAGTCAAATTAAAATATTCAGTAAATAATTTTGGCATGCAAAAATAATATTGCTGAATTTCAGGGTCCTAAGATGAGCAGAGAGTTAAATGAATGTTAATTTTCCATTAGTGTGATAGAAATTGGAACTTTTATTCACCTGTGTTATTTAAGACAGTTGGTACAAGGTTTATTCTACTGAAACCTAGAAATAGGTGCTGATTATTTTATATAAATTAGGTGATCAGCCTAATTTATTTGTTTTCCATTATTTGATACCTATGTTTTATTGCTGTCCACAGCAAGACAAGGTGGTTCTCTGTTCCCTCTTAGTGTGAACAACATATTAGTGACAACTACTGCCTTTTAATTTTTTTCTTCTTTCCCCTACATTATCTGGTTATTTACCTCTCATCAAGCTTATCCTGTGTTCCATAATTGAGTCACTACAGTTGTCTTAAATTAAAATTGAATATTGTTTTTGGAGACTGTAAGATGAACTAAAGGTTCTGATCTTAAAATTTTTCTTTCTGTGCTGTTGCTAAAAGCACTTTACCAATCTGAAGGATAATGCACAAGACATTTTTCCTTTAACAGTTGTATTAAACAGCTGAATTGGAAAAGATCTGTTCTGTACATTATATGTAAATCACCCAGTTTAATGGGACGATTTGCTAATAAGTGTTTATGTGATGGTTTTAATATTGTTATTTTAGAAAATTGACTCCTGTAAGAAAAAAACACCACAAATATGAATATTTTGTCATGAATGTATTTAAGATTTTTGCTTGTGCCTTCAAAGGCAAAAAAACCCAAACCCAAAACCTTAAAAATGAACCTGCAAAAAACCTCCCCAAAAAAATCTGATTTTGTCTACTTAACTTTCCAGAGAGTGAAATTCTTTCTAAATTCACCTAAACTATTTGAGAGTTTTTGTGTCAAGAAATCTAACAGAATTCTTAGCACAAATTAACATCTGCTCTGAGTGAATAAGCATTTGGTAGATGTTGTTCAAGAGTAAAGTAGATCTCAGGAACTGCTCCAATAACACAAAGTACTTTAGTGTTTTCTATTAGATTATAAAGGCTTCAAGGCAAGGATTGTTTATTTGCAATTGCACAGTCTGGTGATGTGAGACTTTAGTTTTAGCTGTGTCTCTCAAGATCTCAAAGCCAAACTTTTCATTTATGATCTATACAGAACAGAAGTTAGGAATAGACTGAAAATACTTATTGTAATTAGCTTAAATGATGTAACAATTTAAACCATATTCTTCAGTTTGAGTGGGTATTCTAACATATTTGAACTCATAGGTTATATTATATTTATGTACTGTTTGGATTTTTGGAGGACAGATCTCAATTATTTATGATGACTGACAAGAATTTTGTTTTGAGTCTTTTATTAGTACTTATTTTACTTCTAAGTGTTATAGGATTTAGAGACTCAGAGGAACTCTTGCTCCTGGGAACATCCTTGTGATACTGCATGAAATAAGGTCTGATATTTTCTAAATTTACTGTCATTATCCTTCTTCATTATCTCTTTTTTAGTTGTAATACCTTCAGCAGTGGTTGCTGTTACACAGGCTGATGATTCTGCAAGCTCACCATAAGCTAGGCAAAATGGAAAGTCAATGAAATTAGACTGATAAACTTATTATCTTTGTGTTTACTTATTTGTTAATCTGTTTTAGAAGGGAAAGAAATTTAATACCCCAAGAGTACTTGTTTCATTTTAAAAGTACAGATAGAAAAGCCATCTGACAATTAATTCTGGTAACTTGATTTTTTTGCTGCAGTACACCATGCTTTTGGAACATAGAAAATTTACCATTTGAAAATCCTAAATTATTAATCAGCAAATATCAAATAGAGGGAATGACCTAATTACAATTAAATTAGGCAATGACCTAATTGCAGATTCACGATAACAACATTCATACCAAAATCAATTCACGCACCTGCAGATCAAGAGAGGTGTATAACTACATCTAAATGTAGATATAGTAATGAGGGTAATTCCCCTCAGTTTCAGTGAAATACTCAGGTCAAATCCCTGAAGGCTTCTGAACAGGCATGGGTTGCACATTGAGGAGCAGAGGTGCCCGAGGGGGTATCAGCCTAGGCCTTATCAGCAGGGATGGTTTTGTGAGTGTTGCAAACGTGACGGTCCTGCAGCTCCAAGAGGCATCCCACTCAAAGGTGCTGCAGCCCACAATGCTCAAGGAGATCTAAGAGGGACTCACTCAGGAGTACTTTCACAAGGTCATGAGATTATTTGCTTTAGTCAAATTTCCATCCTCAGATCAGTTATTACTGGAATTTCCAATACATTTAGAAATTTCTTCTAGAACTCCTGTAAAAATGGTACCATCCCGTGAGGGGTGATTCAGGTAGGAAATATTTCAAGGATGGCTGAGGGCACCTTGGGCAGGCAGCTGGTGTTCCTGTTGCTGTCAGTGTTGTTCCCTGGCATGATCAGAGATGCCTCACCTGCAAGCTGAGCAGGTCAAGCATTTCATCACTCAGCAGTTTTGGTAAAAGCCCCACAGGTGCACCTGAAATGGTAGAGCAGGCCTGGGGATAGAGGAGAAAGGTCCCATCAGAGTATATTTTTTGTTTCTCTAGAATACCCAAAGTCCAGTAGACAGTTCTATGACATGCGTTGAATGTTTAATTTTAATAGATAAATGTTTGTTATTAAACTGAAAGGTAATGGGTTTTTGTGGATATTTGTACTTCATTTATATTTGAAATACCGCTGGTCCTTCATCTTGGTTACTGTGGTTTTCTGTAATTGAATTCCAATTTATTTTTAATTGGTAAAGTTAAAACTGAAATTAAAGTTTGCTGGGTTTTTGTTTTTGGTTGGTTGATTTGTTTTTGTTTGGTTTTTTTTCACATATTCATAGTTACTTTTTAATTATATTTACAAAGAAATGAACACATTTTCCAATACTATTTAGTGTATGGCTAAACATAATGATTTTACTGATTATTTGATATGCCTTTTTCCATCTTTTACAAAATCTCTTACTGTAGTTACAGAATTTAATTAGCATCTGTATTTGAGAAAAACACAGAGTAATCATAAACTTCCTATTTATATGCCTTCAAAGAATTTTACTATCGCCTTTGTCTGTGTCAGTGAAAACTCCAGGCATAGCTGATTCTTTACCTGTTCATAGCTGATTCTTTTCTTCTGTTCACAATTCTCTTACTTTCACTTCTTTTTCAGAATTGTTGTAGGGTAGTTTTTTGATGGTTTGTTAGTTTGGGTTCTTTTTCATTATAGGAGTGCTCAAGGGTTTGCATTCTTTATTCCTAAGGTAGACTGTCAGTTGTACTGGTGCATGTGCTGTTTCATTTTTTCTTTGCTTGCTAACAGACCTAGAGTTCTCTGTCACTGGAGACTATCTCTTAGTTTCCAAATTCTTTAAGAATGCAGGCCTGAATTACCTTTTTTCCCTAATTACAACTTAAATTCAGATTGCTTTGAGATTTTAACTTCTCTTGGGTCACAGCGGATTTCCTGAAATCCTTGGAGACCATTCAACATGAAAGCAATGTTTATTTAAAAAAAAAAAATCTAAAAAAACCCCAAAACAATTTCCTATCGATGTTAGTTTTGAGAAACAAAGAACAACATAAGGAATTTTAAATTAACAAAGTTATTTAGATGCTGACCCATCAGTCTGGACTGAGATGGAATTGTAAGCATGTTGCAGCAGTAAGGAACAAGTAGGAACATTGCTGTACCCTCATTTCCCCAGATAAGTTATTTCCAAGAGCAATTTTCCTTTTATTTCATTCATATAACTAATCTAGTTATAATACTTAATGCTTTGACTAGATTTATGTTTGCTTCTTTTCTAGTTGATTTATTTCTGGTGAGGTCTCAATAGACTATGTATTTTAAAGACATGATGTTTTCAAACAACCCTTGGGGTAACCTAAGTGCATTTTCAGAACACAATCTTTGAATAAAACTTTTGTTCTTAATCCAGTCTTCCTAATTAGAAAAAATTACAAACATCTTGTATTTTGACAGAGAGACATTAAGAATTACAATATGTTTTGTCCTGTCTATATGGCTGGATTGTTTACAGTAATACTGAGAGTGATTGAGGGAAAGAATAATGCATTTAGGAATAAAAATCACTTTAATGAAATGTAATTATCTCATGACTGTATGGCTAATTTTCAAATTTTTAAGAGTATCCTAGTCTACTTGACTCTTACATTGTTATCTGAAAAAAACCATGGATTTTCTGGCAGTAAAAATTACTTTATTGAGCACATGGCAGCAGGAGAAAAAAAGAAAAAGATAAACTTAGTAAAGTTAGTGTGAATGTATAAGCTGAGTTTACATTCTACAATTAAGGGAAAGACAGCAAGTGAAGCTATGTTTACTATGATCTCATAAAAGAATAATTTGAACTATGTTATAATACCAGTGAGATGTGTACCATTTTCTGAAGTTCATTTATGACCAGAATATTTGTAGAAGGCATGTATGCAAATAATATTTATTATTCCATATTTCTTACTTATGTTTTAAATTTTTTCACATTCCTCCAAAAACAGAATTACAGCATACAAGCATGAAGTAATATTGAGAGCAGCTTAGAATATAACTTAAAATTCTCTTTCCAAAAGCTCGGAATATGGTAAAAATTTTTACCATTTCTTTGAAGGGTCCTTATGAATAATAACTGATGAATAAAATAAGGCATCAGTTAAAATGTAGCATATTAGGAAATTTCTATTTTCATATGGAAATTTTTAAAATTGCATTTCAAAAGAAAATGAGCTTTATAGAAAAATTTACAGTACCCTATCTTATTATGAATTGTAGACCTGACAAAATTGTTCACAATAACTAAAATGAAGACAATTTTACCATTTGGTCTTGGTATTGTTTTTTACAGTAGCAGAAGAGAGTTATTCAAATTTGTTTAGAATTTTAGAACCCTAATTAAGCTAGTTTATTACTTTATCAGGTACATTGTCTTTTGCTTCATAATGCTGTCAGTAGTACTTCAAGTGGGATGCAATTACTTTTAAAGTTGATGTCAGCAGCTATTATATAATATTGATTTAAAATCTGTTGAACACCCTTGACCTCAGAGACAGTTTATCATGAAGGCAGAAATTAATCATATTAGCTGTTCTTGATCTCATGAAGACAGTACAAATTTAGAAACTATATAAACAGGGCTAGGTAATTATTTTGAGTATTACTGGACTGTCATACCATAATAGCTTTATCATAATTAGGCACATTAAGCAAGTGATGAAGTACTATAACAGTAGACTAAGTAACTCTTTCCCCATTCTATTATTGAATTGATAAAAATGTCTAAAAATAGCAGCCCCACTCCCAATTTCAAAGCGTTAAAATATATTTCAAATGGAACTATGAAATCTGAAATTTTGACTATCCTCACTTTTGAGTATTTTTACTTTTCTGTAGTTAACTCAATTCTTCTTGAATCTGTCATTGTTCCATTATTATATGGATTTCTGGGTTTTATTTTCTTAAGATCTTTGGATTTAAGTATCTATGTTTTTTAGGATCTCTAAAATTTTTCTAACCTTTTTCTTTCTGGCTTCTGGTAAGTCTTAGATATTTAAGTACTTTATATAGAAAAGAACCTAAAGAGAATATAAGTAGTAGCAAACCAAAAAGCAAAATATTAGAAATTGAAATCCAAGTCCTTTGCTTGCCAATGATCTTTGTAATACAGGCTGTATGGTTTTTTTGCAACAAAGAAAAGCCAAGGCAAGTGACCTTTGCATTCTAATAAATTCAGTCTTTCACAGCTTTCATTATAGCAGTGAGAAATTCAGATCTCAGCTGTCTGACATGAGGACATGTACCAGTGATTTCCACACATATATCTGAATATATAAATCTAATATGTCCATTTTTGAAGAATGGCAGGTCAGGACAAGTACCAATTAGAGTTTAGCAAGCAGTAACTAACATGCATATTTCAGCATAAAATACTGCATTTGGATGAATATGAGGTTGTAACACAGCTCAGGAATATTCCTTCTCTGCATGGAATTATTTCCAAAGCACTTCTTCAGCTATAACCATGATTTAAACTAACATTATTCCTATTATTTTGTCATTATCGTTAAAGTCATTCAGAACAATGACCTGTATCGGTCAGAATGCCCTTCTGTCAGAAAAGGGAAACTGTTCCTCTCTATTCCATATTTCCAGCCCTCCAATGCTTGCAGTCCTAGTGTGAGTCAGAAATCAGCTGCCATATTCTATTAAGTATATAAAAATTGTCCAGATGTCATAATCAAAAGAAAAACATTCGAGGGAAATCTAAAAATCTGTAGTATTTTCTCCTCTTATTAACCTGTTGTCTATAATCAGCAAAAGTCCTAATTTAAGTATAATCTAGCTCCAGAACTTTTTTATTCAAGTCTTACCCAAAGGTCAAAAAATCACACAGAGAGCTTACAGATTTTTTACTGTATTTCATACCATTATTTTTTTTCCTTTGGTAAAATCTCAATGGCCTCTCTGATAAATGCAGTGACATTGAGAGTGGTATTTTGACAGATTTTTTTTACTTTTATTCTGTTTAAATAAAATCAGTGATAAAGAATTAGGTTTCTAGTGGCTTCACTGCTTTTCTCTTGCAAGTAAGTGACTTTGCCAGTGCAGATCTGAAGCTGAAACCAATGTTAAAAAAGTATAAACAGATGAGAATTTATTTTGCACTTTTCCCTATATCCACAGACAACTGTGCAGAATAAAATTATACCAAGTTATGTAAGTATTTCCTAACATTCTTAGGACACAGAAAAAATATTTCATAGTATCTATCTATGGTTTTTAAAAAACTGATTTGAAAACACTGCACAACAATGCACTTTTTTTTTTCTGGAATAAGGTCAAGCTTGATTGAAAGCTGGGCATCACCTCCAGTTTCCTTTTTTTCTCTGTTAAAAGTTTAAAATTAACTTCCATAAACAAACAGATTTTTGTTAGTCCAATGGGACATGATAGAAAATGGATCTTCAATTCAGAGCCAGCATATTGTGATTAAAAGTCCCAGTGAGGTTCATAGCTCTTTTTCCATAGCACAAACTGGACTCTGATCTGTTTATGGCTCCTGGGAGAACAATACTGTTAGTATAATTTTCACATGTGAATGTAGCACTTTTTCTACCTTGCATAAATCATTCTTTGAAGAAATTTTACAAGGCTCTATTGGAAGCCAAAGCTGTGCAAGATGCACACAATATGGGAAGGGAACATACACAGATGTGACTCAAAATCACGCAGCACCAAACCAAGTAGAAAATATGGTGGAAGAGGCAGAAATTAGGACTAAGATAATTTAGAAACACGATGATGATATGGAAATAATGACTCATAGTATAACAATATATTATGTTTAAATTTCTAACTTTTTCCTATTATTTTTGTGCGTTTCAGCAAGCACATGATGGGATGATTTCAGAAGTTAGGGCAATGCACCTTTCAGGAAAGGTCTAAGAATGCACTTTTACTTCCCTTGTAGCAATAAAATGGCATCCCTGGAACTTTTAGTCCAGATGAAGAAAAAAACAAGTAAAATCTCCCATAACTGGGAAAATCTAAGAAAAACAATTTTTATTTTTAATTAAATGCATTCCCTAACAAAACCCAAAGCAGCTGAGGTTGAAGTAAGTGTTAGTTCAACTGAGATATTACAGCAGAAACATCTCTGGACAACTGTGAAACTATTGGGCTGTCCTTTGTAGCTGCTGTAAGGTGTCAGCATGCCTACTTTTTGTTTCTATGTTCAGTTGCTGGTTGTCATCTACAGTACCATTCTGCTTCATAGACTTCTACTTCATAGTAGATTTCTGAGTGAATATGATTGTATGTGCAGGAAATATATATGGATATGGGCTCTTAGCACTCTAATTTTATTTTGTATGTGCCTTCTACACAGACCTTCTTTTATACAGGTTTCTGCATGTGCACTCATAAATGAGATGTCAAGACATGCTATTTCTATCCAGCAGAAAATTATCTGATGATCAGATCTACACAATCTATCCTACACGGGATGACTGGAGTTTTGACAGACTTGTTCCTGTGTCCCACCACTGGACATCAAAGTATTTAAATGGTGGGAAGTGAGGCACCAAAAGTAAAATATGAATTGTCATCTGTCACTGCAACTCATCCATGTGTGTCCATAAATTATTATTATGGTAAATTTATCAAATATAGTCTCTTTCAGTGTAAGAAACAAACGGTTTATCAAGTAAAGCTCATAAGATAAAATGTAGAGCTCAAATGTTATTTTTTTTTTCCTAAATGAAAATGAGAGTTTGTCTATGGACGTTGTTTTTATATCTTTTTGAAAAACATTTTCTAGTTATACACTAATGCTGAGATGTAGTGAAAGTAATTTTAAACAACAGGCTTCCGTAAATGTAATACTAAATGGAAAGGCGAACAGGTGATTTTGAAATGTAGTGATGTCGTGGTAAGAAAGCACATCTCTAAAGTGAACTTTCTGTAACTCCATTGTTTGATTTGCTTTTTCATTATGTCTTTCCTTATTCTCCTAGAAAAATCCTATTTCTTCTATGATTGATACTTTACGGTCTTGGATCAAGGAGTTTACATGTTTTGAAGTCATGGACTTTTGGAAAGGCTTTTTGTAAAAGTTTCAGGAACTCTTTTGTAGTATTCATTGCAGCCATCCATAAAGGAAATAATACTTTTGGTCAGTGTGTCTCCATGTCTTGTATTAGACTTTCAAACAATCAGGGCTAAGAAAAATTGGACTGACAAAACTACTGATGGTAGAAACTAGTCTTCATGTATTTCTATTCTATCATCTTCAATCAATTCTAAAGTTTAACAGATGGATAATTATGTTTTTCTCTTTTTTCTTTTTACACGGCCTTAGTTGTTATAATTTGGTCACACAGACTCAAAGGGCTGGTCTGCAGTGGCAGAAGTAGTAAACTATTGACCTTAATGGAAATAAAAAAGAAGAAAATTCTCTTTTTTCCTTCATACAATGTTTATCATTAGGTATCTATTTAGAGACCCAAAAAAAGAGTAAAGTGTAATACCATTCCTGAAGCATCTTGGATTTAATGGAAGCACAGACACTCAGTTGCCAGGAAACTTGATAGCAAGAATGATGACAACCACTTAGGTCTCATTTTGAAAAGTATTTACAGAACCTGATTGTGACCATGATACAGTGAACACAAGTATGAAATTCTAACTTTGCCTAATTTTATGGTTGTGAAAAGCAACATAATCTAGCACATTTTCAACAATTATGTGTGCATATAAAACCTCAGAGATAAATTTGGACTTTATTTTTACTTCTCAGACAAACTGACTCAGAATGACAGAGGTCTATTTGTACACCTCCCTGCTTTTCTGATTAAAACAGAAAATTGTTCTAAGAGTTTGTTTGCGGAATTGGTACTACTGAGAAAACTATTGCTTTTTGCTTTTTTTCTTTTTTCAATATCACTGCACTATAAGAGTAATATTATCATATAAAATGTTTAATTTTTTTAAATTATTTTTATTTTATTTTAATAGTTGCATAGGCCATGGTCAACCTACTCCCTGCAAGGGAGAGATTTTCTGGTTCTATGCAAAACTGCATCCTTCAGTTGGTACTGCAGGAGGGGTATGGAATATAAGAACTTGAATGACATGGCAAAAATTGGATTACAAGTGGATTTGTGTCCAGGATTTCTTCTTTCTTAAATTAATCCTGTCAGTTGGAAATTGCTGTTTTCCTATCTGAAGATCAGATCCTCCATAGGATCATAGTTTTCTTGCATACCACCCTTATGACATTGAATAATGAACATTTTGCCTAATTCAGTCTAATTATTAGGTGCAATTAATTGAACTTTGTCTCTTCAGATATCCCTAGTTTATAAAGCTCTATACTTGTTGAAGCTTCAACTTGAATGGCTAAAGCTGGATTTTCTTTTTTTCCCCACAGACCCTAAGCAGGAGGTCTGCAAACAGATTTTATTATTTCTGGTTTTTGGGAGCTATCCATTTAAATGAAATGATTCATAAGTTTTCTGCAGGAGGTTTTTACTCTAGGTTGAACAGATTCAGGAATAAGCTATAAAGACACACAAAAAGTATGAAGAAGCAAGGCAGAATGCAAGTATTTAATATTTTCTTTCTTTCTAATTTCTTTAATTCAGATGCTAAATATGATTTTATAATATTTATTTTTATAGTCTGCACCAGCAACTTACACTGAAAACTGTTTTATTTCATGCACACTATCCTTTTTTATAATACCTAGTTTTGAGAAAGATCTCCCAGCCATCATGTCTGGCTCAGTCCTAGTGAGTGTTTCATCCAAACCTAACTTTGGAACAGAAACAGAATTTATCTTTCTTTTTTGTTATTTTAGAAGAAACACTCTATTTTTTTAAACCTGGTTGTATTTGTCTAATCGGAGGTGCCCTGAAGAGAAATGCAAAAATTCATTTTATAAATAAGGAAATAAAGAGATAAGATCAGTTTAAGGAATGTACTTTTTTACATATATTCAAATTTAAACAGCTGTTTCTCTCCTGATTGGAGATCTGTTAATCTTGCAGTTTGACACCTTCTGTAAGTTTCAAATGTCTAAAAGATCTGCTCACTGCATGGACTAACATCAGAGACCTTCATGCTTCTGCTTTATGCTCAAGACCATGACACTTTCATACTTACACTAAAGAAAGCTTGGCTATACACGATAAATACTTGACATGGACTTTAGATTGCTCAGTTTTCCTTCTAAATGGTATCAAATGGTAGATAAAGATAAGTTCTAAAACTGTGTAATGCAGTCATTAAAAATAGGTAACAAATTCTGAAAATGCTAATTTAATAAGATTTTAAGTATGTTGCAATTATAAAAAATATATTGTGAATATAAGTAATGTGCAATGTGATCCACATGACTGCCTGGCAGTTTTTGGCTTGATAGTTTTGATAGTTTGGAGCTAGTTCTGACATAATTGGGGCAGTTAATAAAATGGTGCTTACATTGCATAAAAGGGCTGCCTGCATCAGCTTTTCCATGCTGTTGGGGAGAGTGTAAAAGTTTTTAAATTTTTCAAAATGGATCCAGTTTTGTCTTTTCCACCATCTTTTTACTTTGTTAAAAAAATTCCTCTATTGTACAGTTTAAAACAGTTAGTAGATGACTACTGACTTTTGACTTTATAGGATGTAGTACTGTGGGAAAGTTTGGAGTAAAGCTGATCTGGATACCATATAACTTGTCCTACCTTACTGCTGTAATTGAGGCAGAATTGAGAAAATAAATGTGTCTTTAAAACTGGAGGAGATGGGTGGGAAGATGATAATATTTCTAATGTATCTTCTGAGATGTCCCTTGACCCTTTTTGGATGAAATTCCCAAGTAGCTGTCATTAAAAAACATCTGCCCAAGACATAAATTGGGAAACAGCCATATCTTAGTCTAAAAGAGCAGAGATCTTCAACTGACTCATGTCAATTTTAAGTTTAATTTTATGATCTTCATCGGTGCCTTTAATTCTTCATGTAAAAGACTGTGAAGTTATTTTCAGTAATAGCAGATCCCAAGGTATTTGGAATTTATATAGCCATCCAGTTTCTTCTTTTGCTGTTTTGATCTAATTTTTTTTTTTTATTTATCCTTATGAGCTGCATATACACAAGAAACATGGGCAATATTTAATCTCAGTTTTTATATAGTTTCTTTTTCTATAAGTGTGAATTTAATTTCCTCCTTTTTATTGTAATTCCATGATCTTCTCTATCTAACAATCTTTCTAGGGTATTTTGAGGATTTAGGAGTTAATGTTTCAATATTGCTTTTAAAATGCAAATAGCACATAAGGTTTTATTCACACTAATACATTTATAACTGTGATGTATCATTTTCTGACATAGGAGTATGAGCAATACGGTGTCAAGTTTATGTTTGACCTTGAAGGCACTCACTGATACTTCTGCAGCTTTCCTAAGATGGATAAAACTGTCTGTTATCTGCAACTGTATTATCTAGCCAAACTGTGGCAGTATTCTCTCCCTATTATGACTTCTGTTCAAGCCTCCCAAAATTAATTTATTCATTTGAGATGCTATTTTTTTATTAAACTTCATAATATTAACATTATGCACAATTTTTTTTTATTTTGGACAACTTCTCAAGCCCAATTCTAAGCTTTGACAAGTAACAAAGACAAACAACAACAAAACAAGATGAGTCTGCCAATAAGTTTCTAGAATATCCTGTGTATTTTATGTCCATTTTTGGGGAAAAAGAAAAATGTAGCTGATATTTATTTCATTAGAAGGAGGCAGAAAAGATTCCAAATATAGAAACTTATGGTCATGGTACTATAAGAAATCTATATTGAATGACTGTAAACACATCAGCAGAAGTCTTAGGGGTGTTTTTAATTGGTAGCTTTAACTATTGTCAATCATAGATATTGTCAATTGTTTAAAAAGTAGTTTACATAAGCTCTGCATGAAATTCTCTGTCATCAATATGTAAGTTACTTAGACTGAGAACAGAAATAGGACTTACAAAGTATGGGCTGTCTTTTTTATAACAATTTTTTTTCTTTGTGAGATAAAATACCACTTCCCAGTGATGACCTATGCTTGTAATATTCCAGCCTGTCACACTGGCCACAGCTATGACACAAATAGAACACGATAGCACTTTGTGCTCCTGAAAATGTGGAGATGCTGTAGCTGCTTTTACTGTCTTGTTGCTGATGTTGGTGACTGAGTCAGAAAAGAAACAGAAGAAAGGGCAAAAAAACAAAAAGAAAAAAGAAAGGAATTTGTCATCAACTTAAATGTCTGTGATTTGAATGACATTGTACTTACTGTAAGCCTTGTACTCTCCTCCTTTTTTGCTAACAAAAAGCAGAGATTTTTTTTAATCACTCTTACCTCTGCTGAAGGCAGTCAAATTATCACTGCCTTATTCCTGGATCTGACCCCATGTTTCCCTTTGATCATATTCACATCACCGTCATCTTTCAGCAATATGTGCACATTTTTCATATTGGATACCCCAGATAAGTAAATTTTATGTTCTCTTCAATAGATGGATAATCAGGGAAAGGACGCAGGATTTTCAAAGTCATCTGAGAAGCAAGGGGCTCAAGGATCATCAATTCCACTGAGATAAGAGAACTTGACTCCTTCAGATTCTTTGAAAATCAGGAATAGAATAAATGATTCTGCACTTAGTCTCAGAAAAAAAATCTTTTCGAGGAGAAAAAATTTGGAGGCTCCAAGTCCTTTTGTATTACACTGCCTTTGTAACTGAGACACCAAAATGAGTATGTACAAGATTTCACAAAACATTAGGTAGGAAAACAGATATATCCCATTTTATCTTCATATCAGCACTCATTTGAGTATTGCATATCTGTCAGATGATATGACCTGTGAGCTCTCTAGACACACTCGTGCTTCACTTTTGATGTATTAAATCAAACATGAATACTGTGTCGACTTTTCATTTGCTATGCTCATTTCTAATATTATTTACATGTCTTCATATAATTCATGGATTCATTTTCATAATTAAGTTGTATTTTTTTCATGGAAAAAATGATGCATTAGAGTGAGATTAAGAAATATTTTATTTTCTTCCTTAATTTATTATTTTGGTGGAAGAATTCAGTGTAGCACAAAAATATAAGATGTATGTAACAGTTTAAATATATCCATTGAAGTTGATCACATTACTATAGGATTGAATTAATAAGGGAATAAATCAGTAAAATAATACATAATCAAAATGAATATTTGAGATCCAAACCCAGTGTGATAAAATACAAGTCTAAATAGAACATACATTTCTTTGAAGTAGAATAAATTCATCTTTTTAACTGGTGTGCACACTTTGAGTGAAGTTCCTTTTCATCACAGGACAATTTCTCATGCTAAATTTCATCTTAAATGGAACCACAATATGTGCAGAAGGAGCAAAATCAAATATTAGTTTTAAAATGTGCTTTTCAGTAGTAGCATGATATATGTAAATTTATATATTAGAGTTACTGAAATTATTCACAGTGTTTAATGTAGCTGACAACCTTCCTGTAATGCATCTCATAATTTTTTTCAAGATATATGGCAATTGGTCTAAAAATACTAAGCAGCAAAACAATTACTGACATTTTTTTCTCTCAACTGTAATAATGAGAATTATAATTTAAAGATAAAAATGAAGACGTTTTTAATGTTTTTTTGGATGATGAGAATAAAGCAATTATTGTCATGGAAAATTGCCATCTTTTGCTAAAAATTCACTGATCTATAAAATCTCATCTGATGTCCTGTGTGGACAGGTCCAACCCAGTTGACTGAGATGTGATGATGTGAATTTCAGTATGAGAATTCTGTGTGAACTCCTCCTCCCTGGTAACTGTCAGGTGAGCAGATGCTTTTTCAGCCAACAAGGCTGATCAGTATTGGTGATACCAACAGACAGAACAAGGCTCAAGCCTCCTTGTGCCCTTTGCATCTCCAAGACTCCATACACAAGCTTCTAGTAAATTAATTAATTTGCCTGGAAAGAAAAAAAGCATTGCACAATATTGCAGGATAATTTTTCAGATGTGTTAGTCAAAGCAAATTTTAGAGATAAAGTCACTACTGCATCCAGAAGTAATCAGTGCACATGCCAGGAGCTGAAGACAGGATGGCAGCCACATCAGAAGAAACAGGCAGAATATTGGCAGAAAGATCTACTCTGCTGATAGCACAGCAGGTGCCCGAGCAGTTACAGGCAGTATTTTTTGTTATAGGTGAAAGAGCAGTTTCTACTCCTTTCTGTGTTCAACCTTGATGTTGTCAGTGTTAAGGAATTTCTTACATCTCCATCCCCTTAGAACTTTACTAATAACTTTTTATGGGAATACTAACATTCCGTACTATACTCTTTTTAATATAACTTAAACAAAAAAAAAAAGATATCTGTAATCTAAATTGTTTTCCCTGAAAGTAACAAAAGTCAGCTTACTTCAGACCTTTGTTATTTAAAAAGAAAAATGAAAGGTGAAAGCAACAAAACAAATTGTACTTTTGAGTGAGTGACTCAAGAGAGTTCACCCATGAGAGTTTTTTCCTATTTCAACTTCATGAACACCAGCAGAATATCTCACCTAATATACAAGAACTTCCAACTTAGAGACAGCACAGCAGAGTGGAACCTTGGAACAGTTCTTCACAAATAGTACAAAGCAAAAGTCCATGTAATTTAGGCACACTTTTTTTTTATGGTATCTAGAAAATCTCTAAGGTCTTCTGGATGATCTGATATAACTGGTAGATATGAGTGTAGTTCTAAAAAGGGGTGTACAAAGTCTGTTGACTTTCCTCTTCAAAAAATCACTTAAAATGATCAAGATGAAAACAGGAGTGGGGGTGAGTAAATCAAGGGTTCATAGTAAATCCTGCTCCTCTACAGAACCTCCTGCTCAAAGTTCAGAAAAATCCACACAGTCAGGAAAGCTTATAATGGATTATAACTAGAGGATTTCTTGCCTAATGGCAGGAAACTGGAAATATCTACTTCACAGTAGGTAACCAGTCTGTAAGAAAGCAAATAAAAAGGAGCTTGCCTCCTGAATTTGTTTGGCACACATGGGAGGGAGGGTTGGGAATCACTACCTCCTGCAGATGTGTTATACAATGCTGAACAGGGACCAGTGCTGTGAGGAGCTGTTCACCTTTTCAGGGCTAGCTGAAGATTATATTTTTCTTTCTTTTGCTCTTAATTTAATTTTTTTATTTTTAGTTGTGTCCTTGTAATACTTGCAGTACTTGATTTTGTACTGCAGCAGCAGGGCCTTTTTCCCTGTCAATGTTAGCTCCTGAATTATCTCACAGTCTTGGGAAGAAAATACAAACTTAAGTTCTAAAAGCATAAAGGATAAAGAGTACCATGAGCCCTATGGGTTGCAGAATTCTTAATGATAATATTACCATAATCCTACGTATAATAACCTATAAACTACTCCAACTTCAGGTGTGACTGCATCTTTTGTGCAATTTCTGTTTTCAAGGACTTTGAAAATCCTAGGAATCACAGGAGTGCTTAAAGCAAAAATGGCAGCATTTTTAGCAGTAAGAATAGAGAATTGGTAATAGAAGGGAACCTATTTAGATCTCTATGTATCCTTTACCTGTGGATTCTTACTACCTCCTGGAAATAACCTAGATGAATAAAACACCAATTGATAACGTGCCCCTTCTGTGTCCATCTTTCTGTACTGTTTTTGCAAAAAAAAAATGAACGCTGTCTTTGAAGTACAGTCTTTTTAATGCTGCTGAAATTATTTTTTCTTCTGCATTCCTATTAGGATACCTGTCTGCCCAAAAGATGCCAAGTTCAGCAGGACAGTGAATCAAAAATTTGAAAGGTGATAGATCGGGCAATCTCATTCACTCCTTTTAACTTCAGCCACTATTTTTCCTGAGAGTTTTCCTGAGTTCTCCTTCTTTGGCTACCCAAATCACACTACAGACTTGTGTTTAATGTGCAGAATATAATCTCCAGTATGGTCACAAACATAAGTGTCAGTAATCAGGGCAAGGTCACTGGTACTTTCCTTACATAGATGTTCTAGATGATGATCCAAGAGCAATGAGGAAACTCTACAGGATTTGTCTGGCCACAAAACGCTCTGCATATGGACCCTCTACACTGATGTGCTTCTTTTCACATTCAGATTAAATGTTTTCCACATAATCTGCGATCTGCTGTGGATTATCTACATCTGTTCAAATATGCAGCCTTCTGACTGTTGTAGGAGGTTTCATGGCAAGCACAGACACATCTCTGTTGAGTTCCTATTCATTTGCTAAGTCGAAGTTTGTTCTCCACACCCTCAAGCTTAGATAACTTAGAAACCATTTTATCTCTGTGTAACTCCTTGATAGCGGCAATCAGTGGGGTTATTTTAGTGACTTTTGTTTTCCAGTGTCTAGTCCTCTGGTTTTCTGAAAGAACTGTGATTGGGGAGATGGGATGTGTTAGCTCTGCAGAAAGGCTGCGAAATGTCAGTGGGGACAGTAAAACTACTTTAAGGTGTAGTGTAAATCAAAATTGGGATTAACATTTGAATCTGTCTGCAAGGAAGTTTCTTTACATTCAGTCCTTGTTCACTTCAGTCAAAAGGAACAACAAATGTATATTTAATATGTGTGTGCAATATTTCTGCATGGGACACAAAAGGGACTGGTAAGTGCACATGAAATGTGTGTGCAATATGATTCCTGAAAAAGTGCTGTGATACTGTAGCAGCTACATAATGAGTTGTTTGCAGAGAGGTTATCTGGTGTCCTGCTTACATAAACAGTCATCAAACATAAACAAACAAAGCATTTAAAGTGTCTTTTGTAAAAAACTCTTTTGCTTTCAATTACTTTTGTGCACAGGAAAGATGAACTGACTGCCCTTAAATGCTAAATACTTTATTCATTGAATTTGCAGCTAAGAATTATCTTCTGTACATAACCCTTGTAATGAGCCTGTATTCTATCCTTCAATTAATGTGTTTAAGTATTTAGTACAGTAACTTCTTTATTTACTTTTTTATCTATTTATTATGGTGATCTTAACTAACCTTAACAGGTACTGACAAAAATCTTCTTTAAGGTAGAATATTCTAGCAATATTGTAAGCTTTACTTGTGATGGATATATAGCATTTTTTCCCTTGCAATTAATAGATACACTGTGCATTTCAGCTCTTTATCTGAGATGCTACTTTCATTAGGTGCACAGGTTTTGCCTGGTTTTAAAGTATGCAATATAATTTTCAGTGCATTACAGATGTTTGCATTAGAAGACAATAAAACCAAGACAAGATTGGAAGAAAGCTAAGATATTCCAACATTCTAGGTAGTTTTCTAGAGCTGTTCACAGGAGTGCGTTTCAGTGCTGATAAGACACTAAGTATATTAAAAAGACATGGGCAGAGCTTAAGTATTGTTTTGCCTTTTCGGTCACTAAAGGATGATTCCTCCACACATTAGCCAAAAATGCAAAACCAAATAACATTTTGTACATATTAAAGTTTTCAAGACATACATCTTAAGAGAGTTGTTTTTTTCTTTAAAGATAAATGAAATACATCTGGTATTTTAACTTCTCTTTATTGTTTCTAAACTCATTAGAGACTGATTGCTTAGAACTCACAGCTGTTTGATGAGGTCAATAGGAGCTGAAAAACCTATACAGGCCAATTTAACGCCTCATAATTGGTAATGCAATTTGGAATGTGAATTCCTGAACATTTAGACAGATACAATGTTTGTGGAGAAAAAAAATACACTGAATAGATATAGTTGTGAGCCATGTCATTTACTTTGGTGGTCCTTTTTCCAGCTTTATTATGTGACTTATTTGTTTAAATAGGTCCTATGACCTTGGAGGGGATTGAGGTTTTCCTCCTCACCATACTTAACTAAAAAAGGTATAACTTGAAATAAACTGTACTATTTAAACTATATCCCACATTTTTTTTTCTTTTATTTTTTTTCTTCCAAATGAGGTCATCACCTCTATGGTACATCTGGCCTCTTATCTTCCTGGCACTTTTACTTTTAACCTCAAAATGATGTGCCAGTGCCAAAAGAGTAGAGCCACTAGAAAATGATTTTCATTCTCAGAAAGTGGAAATGAGTTTGTGCACTACTATGGTCTGAGGAAGGCTGTATTGATAAAGCATGTTATTCAACATTATTTCTAAAGTGGTAAAGACCAGATTTGCAATCTTCCTAGATACATAAAGTTTATTTTTAATTGTATATAATGTGTACATCATTAGCTATAACAGATAAAAATGTTTCATTTTAGACAGATTCATCAGAATAGCATAAGCATTGTTCTGGTAAAGAATATTTAAAGCAGGTGTGATCTGCCAGTAGCATCTCTGCAAACTCTGATTCATTCTAGACTGACTAGCACATAAAGTGTAAAGTGGAACTTAGTGTTATAGGTAGATTTTCTACAAGGACTGGATAAGTAATGCAGGTGAAACTGTCTTCACTGATGGGCCATTAGAGGGGAACTTCAATATCTGTGTATAACAGGGAAGAAAGTAAACAATTCTTACAGTCAGTTGAATCTAAATGACTACACAAATAGTCCACAGAAATTTAGGGAAATTGTAGTCTAACTATATCTAAACTTAGTTTTAATCACATATTGCACTTTCTTTTTATGATTTTAGCATGAAGGCTAAAATTCTCATGTTAGCCCCTAATATGTTAGTTAGGCAAATAGTGAACACATTCTATATTGAAATATCTGCTGTTAGCCTGATGGCATCCTATGGTACATAGTTCAGTGAAAACATTTCAGAAGAGTGGTTTTGCAAGTGTTTGTGGTACTCTGAGGAGCAGCTTGTATTTCCTAGCCAAGACTTATCCAGTATCCACGACAGGATTTTTCTTTTCTCCTCAGCTGTGCCCCCCCCCACCCCCTTCCCCCTCCCATTTCTCCCTTTTTCTCTTCTAAATCCTTGGTGTCTCTCAGAGTTACTGTGTGCTGTTGAATCCAATCCGCAGGCGAGGGGAATTTCAGTCCAGCTTTTTCAGGGAGCCGCGGATACACACAAAGTTGGCTGATGTGCCATTCAGCATCCCAGCAGCTCTCTCTCTTCACACTCGCAATGGCAAAGCTTTGTGCGGATGCACTGCTGGATGCTCTGAACTAAAACCGTCTGGGGGAACTTGGCAGGTTCTAGACAGCCTTTTAAAGGTAAGGATGCGAAAATAGGCGTGCTGGAGAAGGAATCTGCCGGTGGAGAGCGTGGCGTGGTGAGTGCTGTGCAGGCTGCATCTTAAGTCTCCTGCTCTGATGCAGGAGTCTGCGAGCAGTAGGTGGGAGGGGATGCTTTTGTATTTGAAATAAGAAGCCCCAGATTAAGTGTTATCGCAGTGACTACTTTGGAGCTGGTGACAAACGGTGCGGTGATCAAAGCTTTCTGAAAATACCTCTGTCAATTATTTATCCGCTCCCAAGTTAAACCTAACTGTATTAAAATCAGCGGTAGAGGCCAGCAGCCCAAAGCTGCAAGGTGCTTTGAACATCTCTTCTCTGGCTGCTTTTTGAAGTCCCCTTATTGCAGTCAGTTTGGCTGAATACTCTTGAGAGACCATTTCATTCACACTTATCTCTATTGGAGCCCTTTCTTTTTCTATAATCCACCAAGGAACAGTATGTTTTAACAATATAAGGCCATTTTTAATGCTCAAATCTCATAGTGTGCCTAAATAGCTTTTAAAGTGCTACTTTTAGAGCCATATAGATGTCTGTGCATTTAGGTTATAATTGACTTTCCTTCAAATGTTGTAATAACTAAAGATTTCACTAAAATGTATTTTAAAATTTAATTTCACTTGTAAAGCAATTGAAGCTTTCTGCTTAAAATAGCCTGTATTAGTACTGTTGTTTTTACTTTTGGGTGATCTGCTTCATCCCTTCATGTATCTGGCTGTTTCAGGTTAATGTTATATCAAAAGCCAGGATAACATGAGAAGATTCGAATATTGATGCTTATAGACTATTCAGGAGTTTACTACTTTGATAATAAAGTGGCTTTTTTTTGGTAATATTTTCCAAGTATTTTCAGTGTTTCTTAATCTCAAAATAGAACGTGAAGTGCATAGTGTTTTTCAAGTTTATTCAGGTAGTGTTTTAACAAACAAACAATACCCCTGCTCTATTGTAGATTTCTAGTGGTATGAATATGAGACAAATGTTTGTGGCAGCATGCATTACTTCTTAAAAAGTTTCCACCTGACAATAACTCTGAAAAAACTACAGAATGCTTGTTTTCCCCAATCTTTAAGCATTTCTTTTCTAGCAAACTTCTTTAGAAATTTAGTGTGTAATTTTTGTGTTCTTAGAATTGCATGCATTACCCCAGGCTGTTGTTGGGTTTTTTCCTGCTGTTTCTCATGGAAATATTTGACAGTCGTTACCATACATTTTCCCCAATGTGAGTCTAGAGTAAGTTAAACCCCAAGATGATCTCAGATGAATTTTTCATTGTAAATGAGGTATTCCAGGTAATGACATGAAGCAGAAAGTATTTTTTTTTTTTTTGCATGCCACTGTTAACATAGTTCATAGAAAGTGTGAAAAGAGATTATATATTTTAATAATTAAATGACTTATGGAATTGCAGATTGATATTTTCAATGGTTTTTCATTACAATTTCTGCCATTGAGGCAATGTGAGGGCTTTGAGAAAGATGGAGTGCTGTAATTACCAGGTGCACATGTTCATTAATCCTTCCTAGCTAGAAAAAGCTTCAAGTTCTTTTCCAGTTGCATATTCGTAAAGCTATAAATACCTAAATTGTGTCAGCCAAGAAGTCACACAGAATGGAGGCTCTTTTTGAGTTTAATTTCATGCACTGTTGCTTTGGTCTTGTGAGGGAGTGCTTTGCATTCTTCATGATGGATATTTGTCCTCTTCCTTATAAAAGTTTAGAAAACAAACAGGTCATAGATGAATTAGTATCAAGTAAGTGTGAATAAATTAAGACAAGTATTTCTGAGCATAAAAATATGTAAAATTAGCTTTCTTAAGTGAAGGCAAAACAGAAGAGTTGCTAAAATAATTTTAAATCTTAAACATAACATTTTAGTAAACAAATTAGGAAAGCTAGAGTTTAGAGTTAGAAAAAAGGGATGTTAGAGGAACATCTACAATACTCTGCATTGTTTTTTTTCCTTTATCTATGTACTGGCAGATTAAATAGCATGGTGATGGAATACTGCAGTTTTATTCTCTGACTTCCTTTTAAATACTCTGATATAATTGTCAGTCTTTAACATTATGTGAAGAGAAAGATTAGTAAATCCATTTGTATCTCTGTCTATTTCCTTGTGGATGTCTATACATAAGCATTTAGGTATTGTATTTAATTACAGAGCATTAAAGGTAATTTTCATCAATGTTCTTTTTATTAGATATTTGAAGCATGCAGTGGCATCTTTAAAATGTCTATATATAATGTCTCTATGAACATGCATATATGTGTGTGCACCTTTTGAAAATATTATTGTAAGCATTTACTGGAGCTGCACTGAGATGTTGATTTTACAGTCAACTCCCTGTCTCCAACCTGCCATTTGACATATAGAACTGTTTCAGGACTACAGATCAATTTGTTTGAAAAGCACTAAACTGTCTATTTCCTTCAGTCACAACTGTCAGTAATTTTACGCTCTCTTAGAAGTTCAGCATTAAGGTCTTTTTTGTTTGTGAAATTATTTAGCTTTTTTTTTCTTTTCTTTTCTTACAATGAGCTCAGAAAATCTCAAATAACAGAGATTGAGAAGAGTTCATACCTTGCTTGCTCGTGAAAATGGTAGTTGTTATCAAAAATGAGCTCGAAAGAATGTACAGATGTTGCCTGTAGATAGTGCACTTCATTCACATTACATTCATGAATTGCTGAGGAGATCCAGTGCTTCCCTCCTGTCCTACAAAAGCCGGTTAAGACCAAGTGTTTTGTTTTTGTTGTGTTTTTTTGTTTGTTTTTTTTTTCTCAAACAAGTAAAAAAAACCCCAGTACTGTATCTGTGCATTATTTGGTGGGTGCCGTGGCTGGGCTCTCAGGTCGAGGCAGATGAGGCTCCCCTCCCCCGAGGGAGCTGTCCAGCAGCAGCTGCTCACCAGCGGCAGCCCAGAGCCCACTGCCCTCACCCCCTCACCTCACAGCTGTGGGCAAACACGACGTTATTATGTCTCAGGATATTCCCTTCCAGGGAGCTGTGAGTTAGATGGGAAATATATTATCTGGTGTGGATCACAGACAACTTCTCTAATGGTTTGTGGGATTTGGGGAATGGGTTCAGATCACCATGTCTGACAGTGTCTCAGTGCAGCTTCTTGACAGGTAGCATTTGGGCACAGTAACAGTGGCATGGGTTCAGCCTAACATTTTTATGTTAAATAGCATAATGTTAATAAAGATATTGTATTGGCTTTGCATGGCAAGGTTTTGGTTGCACAGGGGTACAGGAGTGACTCCTGTGAGAAACTGCCAGAAGCTTGCCCCATGTCCAGTTGAGCCAATGCCAGCTGGCTCCAAGATGGACCCACCACTGGCCAAGGCTGAGCCCATCAGGGACAGTGATTGCACCTCTAGGATAATATCTTTAAGAAATATGGGGAAAAAATACCATGCAAGAGCAGCTGGCAGAGAGAGGTGAGAATGTGAGAAAAACAACTCTACACTGAGGTCAGTGAAGGAGGAGGGGAGGAGGTGCCCCAGGCATCAGAGCAGAGTTTCCCCTGCAACCTGTGGTGGAGACCATGGTGAGCCAGCTGTGCCCCTGCTGCCCATGGTAATAAATTAAGCTAATTTCCCCAACTCAGACTTGTTTTTCCCTTGATATTTAAGTAGTGAGGGATCTCTCCCTANTGGGAAAAAATACCATGCAAGAGCAGCTGGCAGAGAGAGGTGAGAATGTGAGAAAAACAACTCTACACTGAGGTCAGTGAAGGAGGAGGGGGAGGAGGTGTCCCAGGCATGAGAGCAGAGTTTCCCCTGCAACCTGTGGTGGAGACCATGGTGAGCCAGCTGTGCCCCTGCTGCCCATGGTAATAAATTAAGCTAATTTCCCCAACTCAGACTTGTTTTTCCCTTGATATTTAAGTAGTGAGGGATCTCTCCCTATCCTTATTTCAACCCATGAGACTATTA
>VYXF01011764.1:232657-338912 GCA_013397295.1 Polioptila caerulea | reverse complement strand
TTCCACTTTTTTTTCTTATATATACTATATGTTTTAAAATGGGAGAATAATGGAAAAAATTGGTCATAGAGGCTCTTGTCCATATTTTGAGACTATCTGTTCCCCTTAGAACCTTACAGGGAAACAGCAGAGCACTGAATGTCAGCAGTAGCATGCTCTGCTGAACTTAAAACACCTCTGCTTTCTAGTTTCATGAGAACCAGTGGGTTTGATGCCAAGGAAGTTTAACTGATACTAAATATAGCATCAGTTAGAGGGCATATCTAGTAACATTACAGTGAGCTTCAAATGTTACCGTCATTCATAAGATTTTCTATGTGCCTAGTCTATTATGACTTGCACATTCTGGCAGAGCTGCTGTTATTATTCATGACAAGAAATTCTAACATCAGCAGTTTCTTGACAACGACCCAGTTTTAGTAAAAAGAGCATACTAGAATTTGTCTTAATGTCTCTACTGCCTAACCCCTTTATTATTGCAACATTTCATGCACTGCTGCCTTAGGTTTTCCCTTGCCTCCTGCTCCCTGTGTGTACTGTATTTCTTATAGGACATACAGGCTTTAATAGTGACTGAATGACAGAAGTGAAAGTTGATTCATCCTGATACACATTTTGTCTTAATGGTTTGACCAGTCTAGAAATGCAGTTAAATATGCTTCCACAGTATGCAATGGAAGAGCTATTGACTATTTAACTTTTTCCTTTTGGAAAGAAGATGTTCAGTTTACTCTCCTGGTTCCTTGCTGTAATGTGGAAATAAGCTGCCACAGATGGTGCACATGACACTCTAAGTAATCTTCTTAGAAACACAAAATGATATATTTCTTTAATAGGAATTCATTTCTAGATGATAGTTTCTGATCTCTAAGCAGAAGAGTCTTAAAGGTTTTAATGAGGCTTTTCATTCCAGACTTCAAATGAAACATATCTACCAATCTTGTTCATATACTTCATGAATCTGTGGTTTGTAAAAAAAAAAAAAAGTGTGTATATATATATATATATATTTTTCAAAGTTTCCTAAGCATCTAATGATTTTATTTTGTCAGGAAAAAAGCCTTAAAATGCTAATCTTATTACTTGATTGATTAATCAGTTACTTTTATTTTTTTTTTTCTTAAGCATCTTCAAAGTTAGGAAATTGTACTAAAGTGCTATGTGCTTTGTTTTGTTCATTTTGTTGGTGTAAAAGGGGGAAAAAGAAAAGCCCAGCAAAATAGTCTCTAACTTCTTTGCATACTTAGACCACAAGAGGAATCAAATTCCTTGTTTCTTGATCTCGTGTTCAGTGCAATGTTTTTTCCACTGAGTATCACAATTGCTTAAAGCTATTGATCTTGTCAGTGTACTCAGCCACTGTTTGCAGAGATGTTTCTCTTCAACACCATTAAATTTTTTAGCTTCCTTATTTATTTTCTTATAGATAGCATGAAAATTAATAATTAAGGAACCCTAGACACAGTTATTTTTATTTGATAGGAGTTTATAACGCTTACTTAGTAAATCATGATTTTGTGATTTAAGTGAAATGTGATTTTTCCCATGCAAGCGTGCTAAGTGTTCATGTGACTTCAGTTGAACTTAAATATGTATATGAACAGGAGGGAGTGAGTGATGTGACTGAAGGAGAAGCAAATGGTATTACTCCTTAAAAACATACATAATTAAAGAATCAGAGCACAGCAAAGTCAGCTTTAAGGAAGCCTGAGGATGGCAGAGTGGGACTAGAAGAAAATGCAAGGTTTACTATAATGCATAAGGAAAATCTGTGGCAAGAAAGAACCTTAAAAGAGCTGTCTGAAACTCTAGGAGACTGAAGGCAGAGTGGTGTGACAGTTGAGGGAAAGATGTGGAGGGTTGCAAAATGTTCTGCCTTCCAGCTAGTTGGCTGGTGATGAATCAAGGATTGATCTTCTGAGAGCGCTGACCCTGAGGATGACTTAGATGGAAAGGATCCTATATTTCATCTTGGAAAGACAGAGTCTTAACACTGTGGAGCTAAACAGATATTCAATAGATCACCAGGGCAAAATGTCCCTTTTCTGAGCTGTCTTGTGCCATCTTGGTCATCCCAAGAGAGCTAGCACTCCTCTCAAAGGAGCTCCAAACTGCTGATCATGTAGTGTGGAAAATACCAGGCAGACTTCCTTAGCCCCTTGCCTTCGGGAGACCATTTTATTGTTCTTGGAGCTGCATGTGTAAATAAGTGCTAAATAAAGCATGCTTAGTTTCATACTGACTTGGAGCGCCACACTGATCTGCGAAACGGAACATTTGTATTTCATTTAAAATTGTTTACTATTTCTACACAAGAGAGCTATGTAGGCTGTGAAGGGATTGTTGATGAGGACATAGTGAGGCCTGTGTTACGTTTTGAGAATATTGCCGAACTTTTTGACTGTAAACTCTACCCGTCAAGAATATAAACAGGATTGTGCTGCAGCTGCAGATTGCATCTGGCCTGCATAAGCATATTTAGACAAATTGTGCATGATTTGCATGTTTTTATTTGAAACCTCTATCGCCCATTATACAGCATTTTCCTGTAATACTGGGCTGTAGCCAGGCAAAGAGAATGAGGAAGCTGTGGAGAGGCAATCAGATATTTAAAGGGCTGGGCTACAGGGATCCCCATCTAGATGATTTTAATAAGCTGTATAAAATTTTGTAACTCTAGAAAATTTAGAAAAAGATTGGTAAGGATTACATGTCTTTGTGCAAAGTGTGGAATGAAGACTATAATTGAATGCAAGTGTGCATTATTCATCCCTCAGAGATGCTTCATGCCTGCTTTTTGCTTCCATTCTCCAGGAAAATGTATCTGAAAAAGAGAACTGAGGTGGGAAAATAAGAGAGAGGGAGAACAGCTAGGTACAGTGAGAAGTGGGCTAGAGTCCTGAATCTGTAAGACAAGAAAGGATGGAAATTAGATGTCAATGAAATAAAGATTTTAGTTTGTGTTTAGTGGTGTAGAATGGAAGCAGAAAGGAAAGAAATACATACTCCAAAAAGGAAGATTAAAACACTGTTTCTTGATGCCCACTGTCTCAGACAGGATAAAGGAAGGAGTCAACACAGAAAACTGAGGGGAGGTAGATATCTAGCTACCTTTGAAGGCCTGGCAAAGTTCCTTTTGTGTATGGAGAAGGTGTTCCTGGAAAGAGGTAGCATGAAAGTATATCTTGAATCAAATACAGAAAGGAGAGATAGATGAGTGTTTTGGTAAAATGCTAAAGCCAAGCAGTTGTTACCTCATGACTGTTAACTCACAGGACTGTTAGGAAATTGAGAAGATGGGATTTCTAAAGTCCTACTCGGTCCATCAACTTAAAGGAAGTCAACTGCTGTGCAGCTAACATCTGTCTTGAGTAAATATATCAACACAAATTTGCAATATCTTGCTTATGCATTTCTCATTTGGAAGTTATGTTTCACTATTTGGATGACTCTGCCTAAGTTGCTTATGGCACCCATCTAAAAGTTGCAAGTAAATGACTGAACAGAAAAAACCCCTCTCTAACAGCTTGAATAAAACTGTTGTACCATTACTGTTACTTGGTCTCTCAAGTCACTTTTATTCCGGCTACTGCAGTATTTATGCTCCAATTTACAAGGGATAGAATTAACTTTTCTTTTTACTGATGTTTTTTGCCTTTCTCCAGCTGGAGGACTGAACCTCTTAGCTGTGGTGCATCAAAAATGCATCCAGTATTAACATCTGCCTAATCTCATCTTTTCACCCCTGTGATAGATCCTTGAGTTGCCCAGAGCCTTGCAATGGAACTACCCCCACCTTTCCCTCTGTAGTAAGTGTAACAAAAGACATCAAACAACTCCCAGTCTTTAAAGCCAAATGTATTAGAGCATAACCTAATAAGCTAGAATATGGTGGCTTTTAAGAGATAGAAAAGTCAGATCTACTGAGACAGATGAAACAAAAGTATCTAAAAGAAAATCTTCTCTTTGGTTACCGTGTGATTGTGTGTGTTGGTCTTTTCCTACATCCTTCCCTATGGGTCCCATGACTTTCAGTGTCTTCTTAGTTGAATGAACTCTAAAATGTCCCTCAGGGCTCTTTGGAAGCTTTCCTTTCCTCTGTAGTCTTTGGGCTGAAAAGAAACCTGCTCACTGCTGATAGCAGAACCCATCTCCACTCAAAGGCTTGCAGTTTGCTCTCTTCTGGTGCCTTCAGTGTTGGTTGTCTCTATTTGCCCTGCTCTGTGCCCTGAAGTCTCAATTCAGGTCCTCTGGGGAATCAAGCAGACTGCTTTCTTCCTGCACAGTGAAAGCACAGTTCCTGCACAGTAGCCAGCACCCTGCAGGAGGATTTCTTCCGTACTGCCCAGCTTGTCTTGCATTTAAAGCAGTGCAGGACCTAGTACATGCACAGTAAGATTTACAGCAGCAAACAAGCACTGCTACCATCTGTTACATACACCCTCATACAAGATAAGGCTGCTTATATACATATATTTTTTATCATATAGTTGTAGAATATAGACACCAATGAAGTTAAGGGTTTTGATAGTGTTTGATGTTAAGTTGGGCATTTTTGAGAAGTTTGAAACAGATCAGCAGGATGCTTAAGGCATAGAGAAAGATAAAGTATCTAAAATGCTGGGGTTGATCAGATTATGTGTCCATAATATACATAGGAGTACAACACATGGGAGATAGTGATCTATGGAAAAAGAGGGAAAGGCAGGAAATAAAACTGAGTTGATAAATGTGAAAATGGAAATCTGGGGGGAAAAAAAAAGAATAGGAGGAAGAATAAGTGGAAAAAAGGCCCCAGAGTACAAGCAAATATTTCACAAGAAGATTTGAGAAGAGGATTTTTCTAGCTAGTGAGTTTTCCTAAGGTTATGTAAAAAATTACCTAGAGGGCAGAGAAAGATTCCTTTCTGACTACTGAGATTAAGAGAAGTAATTTAGGTAAGCATTTGGTATTTTCTAGTTTGAGGAAAAGATGGCATCCTGATAAAATTAATAAAATAAATTTAAAAACCCCCCATGCAGTTATGTCTCTTCAAAGTAGAACTAAGTTTTGAAGAAAGGCATAGTCTAAGAAGAGAACTGTAGGGATGTGTAAAGGGATTTAAGACGCCACCTATAACTATTTTAACAAATCATATGGATCTTGAAGTTTATTGGCATCTCAGTAGAGCCATTTGTAAGACTATTTGAGATTTTAACTGCAATTTAAACAACCAGCAGATAGATTACACTACACTTATTTATAGCATGTAGAGCTTTTGAGACTCTAGCGACACTGGCAACTTTCCAGCCGAGCTCACCCTCAAGAGGAGATTTTAACTGTGCTGATACTCTTTTTCCAAATGTGAAACAAACAAAAACCCCTATGTCTTTTCTGAAGGCAGCTGGTATTCTAACTGCAGGAACAAAAGCCTTAGAGAAGACCTTTTCCTTGCTGTCCCCCAGGAGGGACTCTATGCCACTTACCTTACTAATAACTTATGACATGTACAGATGTGTATCACTTTAAATCCATGTGGATGTTGCACCCTCTCAGGCAGTTAACTCCAATATAAAAAACTTGCCTGAATCCCATTGAGGACACTGCTGGTTCTTCATTTTCCTGTTGGAAAAACTTCACACCTTACTCCATACAGTAGAAATGCGCTCCACAGGAAGCAGCAACCATAGAATAAAACTCAGTGCTAGAACTTGAAGTGGGGTAAATCTATGCCCCTAGGCTCTTCCATATAACAGCTAAATCCCAAGTAGTACTGCAAATTTTATATATATAACTGTATTAATTTAATGAATACTATGAATTTCTCAAAATCATCAAGCAGTGGGAGGGAAAACCACCTTTTGCAGTGGGAATTCAACCTTCAGAGAGTCCATGCGTGGAATAGCAACAGTCCGTCTCCTTTTCAGAAAACTTTTCCTTATGCTATTGTTGAGAGAAGAGACCCCCACAACAAACGTATTCATGTGCTTCTTTTTTCACAGGCCCCAAATGGAGTCTGTACCTTGCTGAGATTCCTCCTTGCCCAGGGCAGGCATCTTGCATGGGAAGGTGACAAGCACTGAACCCTTTGATTTGTGCTGCCTCTCAGCTGAGATCAGCTCCAGCCATAGCACTCCTCTCCTTTTCCAGCATGAAATCAAACAGATTAGCTTAAACCTTCAAAATTACCTATTTACTTTGCAACAGGCAGCAGAGAAGAGGAATGCTCATTTAGTCAGGCACTGATCTCAGTGGGGGAACAGCAGTTTGTTGTTCCCCCTGAATGCAAAAGTGCATTTAATCTACCTTGAGAGATGTGGAGTGCTGCAGCTCCACAGTTCCTTTAGACAGCCAGAAATGTGGGTTGCTACTGAAAGCGACAGTCCCGCCCCTTCCTTTGTGCTGGAAGTGCTCTGCTCACTGCCGTGGGATGAGTAGCATTAGCGAACTGGAATTAATTTCCCAGATAAAAATTAAACTTATATTAAATCTGTCTGAAAACCAACCAGGAGAAGAAGGTTTTAGATCCACATGGTTATAGGAGTACTAGTGTTGGCACAAGGGAGTGGGGTGAAGGGTGCCTTGCTTGTGCCAAGCTTGTGCTTGCCTTCCTGGGACAAGGTATTCCCCAAGAGCTGTGGGCATTTTCAGAAGTGTACAGGAGCAGCCTCAAAAACCATGTGCCCTGCTCTTATCAGGCCAGGTTAGGTAGCTGCTGTCTCAGTCAAGTTATTCTCTGAAAAGCAATGTGAGACTTACTGAGCATGACTATTGTGTATGAAAGGAACAATTTACTCGTTTAAGGTACCATCATCGTGAAGTGGTTCTCCCCTTCTGTTTTATTAGCAGCATTCATCACCATATTCTCTGCATAGAAAAAGTAATTTAAGGTGTTCTTTGAAAAAGAGAATAGAGTAGAATATTACTTTAATAAACAATAAAGCCCTTCTCATGATTTTTAAAACAAGAATGCTCTGTTTTTTTGAGCTAATATTCGGCAATATAATAGGTAATAATAAAACACATGCTTAATGATATAATTCTTCATGCAGTAGGTTAAAGTAAACAAAAGTCCTGTTGTTATTTCTTTGAGTTGTCTAATTCCCCTTCTGGACTGTGTATCAACAAAAAGATCCCCAGAGATGCTGAAGGTAGGAAAAATAATATATATAATCAGTGTTTTAATTTCAGAGCACAAGGATATATTTCTATTGCACTTCTAAAACCATGTATACACTTTTTGTACTTTTAAGAACAAACACCAACTTGTGGATACAGGAGAGAAGCAACTGAGTATATTAATTAGCAATCAGAAGAAAGAAGCATTAATAATAAAGAGATAGTTTACATATTTTAACTTATGGCATTTGATGTGTAAAAATTGTCCTTGGTTTATCTGTGAGTGGTTTGGGGTTTCTGTTCTAGTTGGTTTTTTTTCCCTAATATGTCTGATGTCAGGAATGAACTTTTGGTAATTATGAAATAGACCAGTGGAAACCAAAGTAAACTCAAACATATGAAATTGTTTGCTCTGAATTCTGAATTCTGCACAGATTCACACAAAAGTCCTGAGCACCTTGCCTAATCCCTAGATTCAGCTAATAAAGTTTATTCTCTTGTAAAGCAGTGGAGCAGAAATTAGCCTCAGTTTTCAGAGCTGTGTTATCCAATCCTAATTTCCAATTGAAGTTTAGTAGCCTGGGAAAGAGAACGGCTTGTATTGTTCATAAAAATAAAGATCAGGCGTTCGGGGTCAATCATTCCACTTGGGATGGGTTGCTGGAAGAGTCTTCTGTATCTTTGTCAAATCAGCTATTCCTCTTCACCTTTATAACCTTCCTTGTTATTTTCATTTATTTGTGTCTTCATGATGTTTGTCAGATGCTATTTTGTAGGGAATAAATGACAACTGTGCAGAAAAGGCAAAGTAAAGCAAGGACTTGTCGATCAGGATCTGCAGATTGATGGACATTTAAATAACAATGTATACAATTTTCCTTTTGGCAATCATATCCCATGTTGGAAAGAACCTTCTGTTAATCCCATTTTTGTGCATGTCAGTAAATCTTGAATCAAACTAGGAGCAGAAATATTGAATAGAATTGATTTGAAAGTTCACATGAGGATGTAACCGAAGGTGGGTTGACCTCAGGCTCGTAATTGGTGCATTGTAGTAGCAGTCATGTAAATAAGTGTGAATCATTGTGTAACATTTAAAGTAACAAGATTTACTGTTACCAGACTTAAAAAAAAATAATCCTGAAACCTGGATTTTAACCTGTAAAATGGTTAAAACATATGTTTTGTGTTGTAAAAAGATTTGGTGTATATTAACTGTCTAGTTAATATGGTATTGTTTAAAATTTTTACAAAGATCAAAGCTTTAGCCTTTGGCAATACAAGAATATGTCAAAGGCTTTCAAGAAAAATTAGAAAAGACCAGCAAACATTTTTATGGCACTGGCAACAATGGTGGTACTGTAGAGTACTGTGAAATGCATTTCATAATTTTTTTGTATGATATGCACCGTGTTTTTTTCTTTTTTTGCTTCAAGTTTTCTTTGTGTCTTTTAACTTTAAACAAAATAGCTTGGACACATTAAAACTTAAAACTGTGAGAAGGTTGCCTATATCATATTAAGCTATTAGATTTTGAGTATATTCTCAAAATTTGTCCTTTCAAGTTAGCACAGCCCTTTTTTTTTTTTCCTGTGAGCATGTCTACTCTGAATAGAGTGAGAAACACTCAACTATTTTGGATAAAATGTTGGTAATTTTTTTCCCACTCACCTACAGAGTAGAGTAGAAGCTAATGTTATGTGAAACACATGGAGTTCATATTTTTAAGTTCTATTGTTTACTGTATCTAGAAGCTCATGTTTTATTAAACTTGTGAATCTGAGAAACTGTAATCATCTGAATACAGGCACCTACATCCCTTACTTGGTTATGCTGACAAAATTTAGTGTACCTTTCATGCGTTGGTGAATTATGGAATGGTTTGGGTTGAAGGAGACTTTAAAGATCACAGAATTACAGAATTACAGAATTGTTAAATTTGGAAGAGAACTCTAAGATCATCAGGTTCAACTCTCAATCCATTGATTGAGAATCCAATCAAATTGATGCTTTACAACCCCTTCTAATGCCTTTCCACACTTTCAGCAAAAGTTTTCCTCTTATATTTAATCTAAATGTGCAGTCTTTCAGATTGAAGCCATTACACCCTGTCCTATCACTACATGCCCTTGTAAAATTTTCCACTCCATTTTTCTGGTAGGCTCCCTTTAGGTACTGGCAGGTGCTGTAAGGTGTCCCCAGAGCCTTCTCTTCTCTGGGCTGAACAGCCCCAACTCTCTCAGCCTGTCTCCATAAAGGTGGTGCTCCATCACTCTGATCATCTTTGTGGCCTCTGGAATTTTTCCAGCTGGTCCTTGTCCTTCTAATGCTGGGTGCCCAGAGTTGACACAGTACTACAAGTGGTGTTTTACCTATAAAGAGAGTAGAGTAGCTGGTTAGAATCACCTCCATCAGCCTTCTGGCCACACTGCTTTTGTTGCTGCCCAGGACATGTTTGGCTTCTGGGCTGCAAGCACACACTGTCAGGTCCTTCTCAAGTCCTTCTCAGGGTTGCTCTCAATCCACCTTATTTTACTTAAGTCTCCCCTTTCACAGCTTTCTTCTCACCTCTGGTGTATTGTGCCAGTAAAAGGAAAGTTTGTTTCTGGTGCTCTTTCAAGAAATTTGTGTTTAAGAGAGAATGATTTATGATGTTTTTAGTTTGCTTGTTTACTTTGAAAGGCCGCTATCTGTTCTTTCTTAAGACTTACGCCTGTGCAGGTTTGTGAGGATTCCTAGTCAGGATACTCTCTGACCAGGTTCTTTTGCATATTCCACATGAAGAGGGTTTAAGGTTTTAATACCAAATTTACTCACTGGAAGGCATTTGATGTTACATAGGATTTTGATCCAGCATTGTACCAAAACCACAACACAAGAGTTTTATAGCAGTTGCAGTACAGGAACAGCTGAACTCCAGTGCTCATGTGATTCCCATTGCCAGTTTCTGTGTGCTTCCATCATGATGCTGCATGTCCTCAGTTGCTTGGGAGGCATGCATGGCTTGAAGCCAGATCAAGTCTGTTGCTGTTTTCAAAGTCTGTGTTGCTGGTTGTTCAGTTCTGATGTGTACTGGTCTGGCTGTCTCAGGAAGGTAATGTTTTCTATAGATTGTTTTAGAGCATTTAATGCCCAGCCCATTGACCCACTCAGCCAATGAACTCTTTACAGCAAAGGCCACCCTCTGGTCTCCTCGGCATCAAGATGAGTTCAGCTTTCTTCACAACAGTGGACACTCCCTAGGTTCTGTTCAGAGTTTTGTGAGGAACTGTGCCCATCTCCTCAGAGCTGTTTTCTGTTGCAGGTCTTTGTTGATCTGTTTGTTGTTTCAGGTAGAAAAATATGAGCTTCTGAGGGGTTTTTTTTCCTATCAATTGTGTTTTCTGCTTAAAAAATAGCTAAGCAGTGAATACTAAAATACCATTCTGATATAAAAGCATTTTACTAATTTATCTCCTGTGTGTAGTAAAGAAATCTAGAACCGTATATGCAATATGTTACTTCTAACTTCTAATAATGTCCATATTAAGGAGGGGTACATTTGGAATGAGAAAATACTGTTCTAAACAGATAAAACACCTCATTCTTCCTGATGTATCTGTTCAGATAGCTAATTCTTGAAAATATATTGCTAAATATGTGGGGTTTTAAATTATATATTTGAATGGTACTTAGCGAATTATAGTTTGTTATTTTCCATAAACAGGCTGAAATTAGTGTAACCAGTCAGCTGAAAAATCATCACTGAGGGTGATGAGGTTTCCTTTCTTCTCCCTTTTTCATTTCTTCTATCTTTGTAATGGAAGTCTCTTACCTTTTGAACAAGGTTCCAAGGTATAGCATACTGACTGCAGAAAATCCAAAGTTTTAACAATGCCTTTATTTTGCACAGTAAATTTTTATAGTTGATATTATTAAAATATATGTTTGAAAAACCCAGCCCACTAAACAAGTCAGACCAGCAAACTGATTCTCATCAGCCAGTGATCCACAGGAAGAAGTAGGCAGGTTTTTAGGCATCTTACTGCAAATGCACAGAGTTCTACAAAAATTATTGAAGGCAGAGCTTTCTCTCTACCTGTTTTTCATATTCTTTAGTGATGAGTGATGTCTATCCAGATATCCATTAGAAAATAAAAAGAAAATATATTCATTTCCACATTATGGAATAATATATTAAAACTGATGATTCTGCCTTACCCAACATCATATCAGCCGAATCCTTTAAAGGAACCATGGCTGATTATATAATAATTCAGATATTCACTTTAATTCTTCCTTGTATACCTTGAGAAATTAGGTTGCAATTCCAAAGAAATGTGAAAGCAAGATTCTGAAGAAAAAAAAGAGGGAGAGAACAAGATGTTTTGAAAATAAAATAAGTATGTGAAAATGGATTGTAGTTTTTAATTAGTCTTCTAACCTTAATTATATAAGGGCCTTGAATTTTCAGAAGTTGAAAGTAGTTTTGTTCACTTCAGTTGCATTTTCAAAGAGCAGAAATAATAAAAAAAAAAATCTGAATTTTTCTGTTTTCTTTTATTGCTGTTAACTGGTAAACACATGGCAGCAACGTGACCAGGCACCAACAAAGGTTAGGAGCATCCTGGGCTGTACCACCATGATCAGAGGCAGTAGGTAGTTTGAATTGATTATTCCCATTTACTCATCACTGGTTGGACTGTATCTCACAGGAGGTATCCAGTTTGGGGATGCAGAGTGCAAGAATGATATTGACAGACAGCAGCATCAGGGTCTGGATACAAGGAAAAATATCCTTGTAAGAGTAATCAAGCACTGTATGAGAGTTGTTTGGTGGGATGTTTGCGATGTTTGGTGTTGTAAGTGGAGTTTGATAGGCAGTCAAACTAGCTGAGTAGCTCACATGTCTCTGCATGTGAGGTGACACATGAGTGTGAAGGAATATAACTTTTGAGGTGTATTTGCCTGGAGTCAGAAATGGAAAACTAAACCTATTAAGACCTGGTTGCTCTTTTCTGTAGGCTCATTTTCTTTAAGAAGTGGAGGGAGAGAGGATGTGCTGGAAGGATAGTCTTGAGTTCTGACAACTGACTAAGAAAATTACAATGAAGTTGATACCATGGTGTGTTTGTATTAAAATAAGGAATTAATAATCCTCTTTGATTATGACCTCATATTTTGCAGGGAGATACTATGATTATTATTATTATTTTTAATCTCAATGTCTGAAGTAATTTTGAGTTATGTTCTATATTTCTAAATTCCAAGGAATATTTTAAGGTGAGTAGTTAGGCTATAAATGTGTATTTTTTCTTCCCAATAACATTTTGGATGAAAAATGAATGACTGGCATGATACACAGCATATGAAATGTCCTTTTTCCTGCCAAAGTGTAAAGAGGTCACATATGACCTCGTGTTAACACTGTGCATTCAGTTCAGGCTTCAGTTAATTCCTGGGAATCTTACCTTCAGGTCCAGTGCACACAGCAAGAGCTTTCCACTAGTAAAGAGTGACATGGTGTCATTCACTGAGCAACAAAAGGAAAGAGTAGGCTTTTTTACTTCATTTCTCATATTCTTAGCATACATGCCTGAGCCAGAGTTTCAATGAAGTTAAACTAGATTTCACAGAAGAAAATCAAGTTTGAAACTGTAATCCTATTGTCTTGTGCAATCTTTATTGCAATACCTTATATTTCATAGAATAAGCAGAGTAACCTTCAATTCAAAGAAACAAAAAAAAAAAAAAAAAAAAAAAAAAAAAAAAAAAAAAAGAGCTTTGTCACCAAAGTGTCACACCTCATAGAATCCTAAATGTATTCTTTCTTCAGCATTGTTTTCTTGTTTGCTTCCTGTTTCTTTTAGTGTTGGGTCAGTTCTCATTCAACTTTGCCATTGGGTCAACCATAAGCAATATAATTTTTGTAAAATCAGAATTCTGAAGCACTCTAGAATTAAGAAAAAAAACCAAAAAACTCAACAAATCCCCAAAACCTGGATTCTTAGGTATGCAACTCTGCTGAAGTTCCACATTTGTTTTTCCTTTCTGATACATTATTTTCTTAGTTTTGAAACATCATATTGTAGCAGGTTACTTTTTATTTCATTTATGAAGTAGAATTCTCACAAGAAGTTTTATAGCTAGCAATAGATTAATTACAATGTAGAGGTAATTTTTTTTTTTTTTTGTTTGGCCTACAGTCAGTCAAAGCAGAACTGCAGGTTAGAGGTCAAAGCTGTGGTAAAAGATATTTGAGATGTATGCTTAGAATTCAAAAACACATGTACTGGCAGATCATAGTAAAAAATTTGAAAACCAAGACAAGCCTTCAATTGAATTAAGATACCTCTGATGTGTATTAAAGAAAAATAATTGAAGTAAGTGAATTTTTAGAATTTTTCAGTCAACTCATGGCAAAGATAACTTTGCATAATTTATGTCTAATGGTTATCTGAGGGGAAGTTTTATATCTTACCCTTTTTTCCCTAGTATTTTTATTTTTAATGAAGAATACTTGTGTGTTTCAGTAAATTTAGACAAGTCTACTGATGTTCACTTTTGTGAAACTGCTTACTGACTTTTCTCTGCATTAGTAGCTGGTCATAAACTGGTCCAACGTGTAATGACTGATTTAATAGTAAAAGACAATCAGCAGCATATCTGTTTTGTTGTATGTCAACATTAGTATTAGCAAGAACAGCATAATAGATATCCTAATGCTTTCTTGCCAATGATTTGATCAGTGACATTATACAGAGAATCAGACTCAATTATTTTAATGTAAATCTAGGGCTTTGGAGTCTAGAGACTACACTTTCAGAATGTCTTTTTGGGTGAAGACATCCTTTGAAATCATTTACTCAGAACTGCTCAGGCAAAAATTTGGAACAAAGTATACTTTTGTTTGTTCTTTAGCTATATTTCAAGGAATTATACCAAACTACATTGGCTAATATTGATTAAAATTGAAATCTGCCAGAGTCATAAATATATATTAAGAATATATTATCAGAACACTGATATGCACCCAAAATTATTCATCTTGTAGCATTTAAAGACTTCTATCTTCCTTCTTTTATGAGTGTTTGTGAAGGAATAATAACATCTTTCTTGAAAGACTTATATCTGTATGTCCCATATGTTCAGCATTTTCCTTGAATTTCAACTGAACCTTTTTAACCTTGTGGGTTAGTTTGGTTCTTGTACAAAAGTTTTACTTTAAAAAGCAGATCATAACCCCAATGTTTTACCTCCACTAGAGGGACCTTGGAAAAAATCTTGAGTGACACTCTAATTAAATTCTCTGGGTAGGGTAGTCTATTAAATGTCCTCATTCTCTCCTAATTACTGCCACAAATGACAGTAGCTACTCAGATGGCTTTAAAAGTTTGTTTTGCAAATAGAACATATGTATAACAGGAGCTGGGAAGACATCTTCACGAGTGCAAAATATTCAGATCTTCCATGTGATAAAACATGAGTCTCCCTGAACCCCAAGAGCAGACCTGTTCTCTTGGATAAATTCTTGTTGCTGAATACTAGGGCATTTCCACATAATAAAAATTAATTTACTCTTCTAAGCAAAACCTTTAAAAATCCTAGACCTACCTTGTAGGAAATTAGGTGTTTATATAGAATCTATTTATGCATATAAATATGTTCTATTTTAAGGAAATATTGACCACATCTTAAAAACAGTAAGTATTCACAGATATAATGAAATGGAATGTGTGTGCCACTAACTACAGAAGGTGAGTTAGAAACCTGTGTGCTTCAGGTGAGTTTTGAAAAACTAGAAATGACAGAGAGAATACATAGTTGCAATTAGCTCTTGTTGCTGTGCTGTTGATGCACTCAGTTACAGTATTATTCACATTTTATATGCATAGAAACGTGTTACATGCATGAACATCTCATAGTCATGTCTTCAAACATCTACGTCTCGTGTTTTCATTTGTATTTTTGGTTTGGTTTGGATTTTTTTTCAAAACATCTGACTTTCTTCTCATAAAGAGTAGATTATTAAAAATAATCTTTGTGGTTTGTTTTAATGGCACTTTGTATTGTAGTGACCTCTTTAAAATGCTTGTGGATTTTTATATCCAATCGAGCATCTTTATGCAAGGAGAAATTCTGAGACAATTTTCTTGGTTTTGATATGCAAACCATAGTTTTTTTCCGAGGAATCAACTTTTCAAGTCCTGATACAGAAACACAACAACTTTAGGCAACACTCTTCAGCAGTATTGTTTAAATCCTGTTTATCTTTGGAGTGTTTGTTCCGAGTTGATCCCGGAGCCTTGTGGCACTTCTCTTTTAGGATTTAACCATTCTATCTGTGACCAATTTCACTTACCTTATGTGACTTACAACTGTAAATCCTTAGCAGAACGAATGCCAGTGACTGACAGTACTAGTTTTGACTCAAGAAATGTGGGTACTGAATGAACAATTATACTACAACCATTACCCCCTAAAATATATTTTCAAAATTCCTTCTTAGCCAAAAGGAACAACAATATAGCAGTTTAAATGCAGCTACACTTGTAATTATCTTGGTACAGCTAAAGTTCAGTTTTGGTATACAATTGAAGTACTGGGACACATTAAATACAGATAAGGAAAGGCTGAGAGAATTGGGATTGTTCAGCCTAGGAACCAGAAGGCTTTGGGGTAACCTTCCAGTACTTGAATGGAGCCTCTAGGAAGGATTGAGAGAGACTATTTGCAACAGTATGTAGTGACAGGACAAAGGAGAATGGCTTCAGACTGAGACTAGGCTTAGATTAGATGTAAAGAATAAATTCTTAACTGTTCAAGTGGTGAGGCACTGAAGGAGGTTGCCCAAGGAAGCTGTGGGTCCTCCACCCCTGGAAGTGTTCAAAGTCAGGCTGGATGCAGCTCTAAGAAACCTGATCTAGTGAAAGATACAGGAACTAGGTGATCTTTAAGGTGCCTTCCAACCCAAGCCTTTCTGTGATTTTTTTAATAAGGGAAAACAAGTTTTTTTGCATGACTGAAACATTTGATTTGTACTCAACTTTCCACTTGTAAAGGCTGGGTTTGTGTGACAGAACCCTAATACACAAACTGTATTGCAAAAGCTTTTGTATTTCTATGTTCCAAAAAGTATATTAAGCTTTTCCAAATTCCTTACTATTATAAAAAATTTCTTCTCACCAAAGAAAGACCATCATGGCAGAAAGCCCATGGAATGTGGCAAATATACATGTAACCGATTAACACAGCCACTTCAAAAAACAACCTCAATTGAAAATCTGTCTTGTTCCTTTTTGTAAGCAAAAACTGTGGACTCATGTCTGAGTGTTAAGTATGTAGCCCTAAACTCACATCAACAACTGGCTACAAACATTAGACAAATAATTTTATTATTTTGTGAGAATCTGAGACTTAAAACTTTTGCTTTCGCTGACTAAGGATGAAAAAACCCCTTTGTTTTGAAGTATTGAATAATTATATTTCAGTTCAAATATTTGTACATTTTCACTAATTACCACACATTTTAACTTATTTGAAAAAGCATGCTTGGAATGAGCAAAGGCATATTTATTAATCAGAAAAGATGAAACAGGACATAATTTCAACATAAGGAGGAGATTTTATTACAGTAAAGTCAATCATCCACTGCAACAAACTCTCAGAGATATGGTGGAGTCTCCATTGGTGGAGGTTTTCAAGCTGGAATAGCACAGAGTTCTGGATAATCTCATCAAGGCTCCCTTTCCCATGGAAGATTGCATTTTTTGAAGTCCCTTCTATGTTGTGCTGTCTGTGATTCTATGGCATAGTTTTAAAAGAAAATGTGTGGTTATTCCAGCAAGAAATCAATTGAAGTTACTTCTTAACCATAGAAAATGTTCAGTTTTGTTGCATTTACTGTTCTGATAATTTATTTTCCTCAATAACTCTAGTCAGCTGCTTTGAGTTTTAAATCTAGCTCTACAGTTTGCTGTGTAGTCTAAAACAAATCAGTTTAATTCCTTGTTCCCACTTTTCTTCATGATTAAAACAGAAATAGTGTTTAATGCCTTTTCTGGAATTCTACAAAATCTTGAGAGTACTCGACAAACGCAAGCACTTGACAGAAAAATGGATAACACAGGGAGATGGTAGTATTTTCTTTTTCACCTTAAAAAGAGAACTTTTTCTTTTCTTTAATGTCTTCATGTCTTTTATTGTTAATGTGCCTTGTACTTCAAAGGCGAGGTTAATCATGATTCAGACTTTGAACAGTAAAGGGAGAAATTCTGGAGACCGTGTTTTGTAATGCTTCTTTGAAAGGTAGAAGCAGTAACAAAACAGGCCTACAAGATGCCAGAGAGTGTTCAGCTTCTTTTGCATAAATACCTAACAAAAAGAAGAAGAGGATTTTAATGTGATTTAGGTCAGCGATTTTTGTAGTGGAAAGAGCCTCATCCTGCCAAGGAACACACGACTTTATAAGGAATTTCTATACAGATCTCGATGGAGAAATGGACTAAAATGGGGATTTAGTGCTTTTAGTAATTTTTTTTTTTTTTTTAATACATGAAAAAAAATCCACATATTTTTAATTAAGAAAAGAACATTATAATCGATAGCTGGAAATAATACGTGAATATTTATTATTTTCTTTTATTGTTACCCACGTTTTTTTAACTGCTAGTCAATAGTTACAGTGTTTGGGAGTTGGTACAGTTCTTATTGAGTCTTTCAAATCCTAAACCACAACTGCCCAGATTAGGGCATGGACTGAGAAATGGAACCCATTCTGGTGAATGTTACATGGCTTATTTTGTGTAGAAACCAGGATACCAGAAGGAAGATGTGGACTGAGGTTTTATATCAATGTTGTGTTTCTTCACAGCAGAGGCAAAGAATTAGACCTGAGGAAAAGGAAAATTTTCGTGTCCCAGACTAATGGTATAGACTGAGAGAAGTGCCTGTTGCTTTTTGTAGTGGAATAGTTGAACAGCAAAATAATTATCCTTAAAAATGTACATCTAAAAATGTCATCTTTCATGAGTGTGGAGAAGTAAAGTTATGCCTTTTAGAAGATGAAAAGTTGGACTTATAGTCTCTCAAGATTTGATAAAATCTGGTCCTCAATCATGTGATTGAGGATACAATTTAAAATTTTTAACAAATGTCGATTGAAGCTGTTTACACTACCTGAGAAGTGAGAATGAAATATATGATAGTGAGTCTAGGTTTAGTGGTAAAATATATTTTTTAAAAAAAATTATAAATTGATATTTTCTCTCTGACTCTGAAGTTGGAATCTATAGTAAATCGTTATAGTAAGGAAGGGATAGCTCAACTGTTGTGATAAAGTTCATGACTTTTTCTAAGAACTCACAGTCAATGTCAATTATCCCTACAGCATTAAATGGCACAAAAAGCCTTTGAAGTATTTCATGTTAAAGATGAAAATCATTTAAAAAATCCAAGTAGCTTGTAACAAATGATGACTGTGGTGGGGTTATTACAGCCTGTTTTTGTTAAAAAACAAAGCCTAAAAATTTAAATTAATGCTGACTTAGTGTAGTGCAAACTTATATGTAATAAAATAAAATTGGAATTAATTCCCTATTTCTTTTTCATTAATATAAAGGCATTGGGTTTGCATTAATGGGCATATAAAAGTGGTTTAAAATGGCTAATTGTATTTTGAAAATTCTGTATGCATCCAAGATTTCAGTCATAGTGAAAGTATCTTATATATTGTTTGATTATTTTTTTTTTATATTTCTTAACTTGCCTAAAAAAAAAAAATCCTTGGAGCTGGATGGGATCCTGAAAGTTAATTCAAGTCCATTTCAGTATCACTGAGCCTGAGTCTTTTCTCACAGACTTTTATCTTTCTCTTTGAGCAGATCACAGCCTTTCCAATCTTCAAATTTTCCAGTTCAGAAGTTGAACATTATTCCTGATTCCTAACATGAAATTTTCTTGCCAAATTTAAAAGTCTGTTAATGTTTTATGCAGATTATTCCCATCATTTTTTCCAATGATCTTTTATGTACTTACCTATTTCTTCCTCTTTTCTTTTGTAGGACATAGGTTATGTTTTCTAGATCTCTGATCTTTTCTTCTTTTCTGCCATCTCTTCACTAGGGTTACAGCATTTCATCTTTCTTGAGGAAGTGTTTGAAACTGGGTTCAGTATTTCAGCTGAATAAAGTGCAAAGATTCATCTATCTTTCAAACCTCTATAAATTCTAACAGAGCATTTCAGCTCCAGTCGACAGGTTAATCAAAATGAAAAGCTAAACTGAATCTTCATTTCATCTTTCTCCTGCTTATACTTTTCTCCTTTCTGCTTTTTCTTGTCTTTCTGTCTTTCAGTCAGAATGAAGAAGAGTATGAACTGAGAGTTTTAGTGTTACTTGATGCAAAATTAATTTCGAGATTTTTAAAAATAATGAAGTTGTTAGTCAACTTGAACAGCATTTTTACTAAGTAATCCCAAGAAGCAATAAAGAGAAAAAGTTTAGGTTAAGGCATTGTGATTTTTTTTCCTTCTTTAGCTATTTTTAATCAATAACAAGGACTAAGAATCCTCTAAAATCATTACTGGTCAAGTCTCACTTTTTCCCATCCATTCCTTGCTGCAATTTGACTTGATATATCCACTTTATGCAAAATTCCTGTAGTGAGACAATTTTAAGCAAATATTAACACCCATCCCCTCATCCAAACATTCACTTTTGTTATCCTCCTGTTCTGACAGTTTTCATTCTAACATTTTCAAGATTCTTATCTTTCTTTCAGTGTATTCTTTGCCTAATTAATTCTGTTGGCAGCCTACTGAAATGTTAACATTGGCCAGAAATTAATATTGTGGACATTATAAAGCATTAACAACGTGGCTATATTTTTACTTTGCTGCCATGTTTTACTGCTCAGAAAGATTTGTTGAATAACCTCACAAATTCATTGTCCCTGTGCATTATTCTATTCTAAAGCCTTACGGACACTTGCCAAGGAGTGTCCCATCAATATTACACATTTATGTAAGTTAAATACTAAAATGACAGCGTGCTGGTTTGTGCCATGGTTCCAGGAGATTGCATGCACAAACTGAAGGCAGGGGAGGTGTGAACACCTTGGGTCTCTCATCTTGGGTTGGGTTGTGACACTTTTGTAGATGATGAGGTGCTGGAATCTCCAAGAAAAATGTATGTGCAGCCCCTGTCCTTAATGTGTCCTGCCTCATATTGCTGTCCACACACATTTTCTACATCACTGCTTTCAGTGGGCTCTAAGCACATGCTTGTATTTATGCCTTTTAAAATATTTCCACCACGATACCTTTCTTGGGTACAAATATTGTAGTTTGTGTTTTTGGGGTTTTAAGCCTGTTTATGTTGCTTTTCTTCAAAATAAAATTGTAATAATAATAATAATAATCCATTATTTCAAAGGAAAACAGGTAGCTTTAAGGCAGAGTCCTGAGTATTTTTATATGGATGGATGTTTGCATTAAAAAAAAAAAAAAGAAACCTAGACTATTTAATATTCTGCTTGCACTTTTTGCTAAGACCACCACATACTGGAGTGTCGTGCTGCTCACAGGAAAAAAAACCTCAACTGCATACACAAACACAATATCCAGTTGGTGATAAATCATATGTTATTAAAAAATGTGAGTACAACCCAGTTTTCCATGGCTTATGTTTAAGCTATGTTTAAATCTTTGAGCAGAGCAGGAAACCAGTGGCTTTTCATAAAACTGATTGCATCTGCTTATTCATTTAGAATAAACTATTGCTTTAGTTCAAAATATACAAGCAGTAGCAATATAAGTTGCATTCAAGTTTATCTCAATGAATATATTATCAACACTATTATTAACTTTTCTCCCCTCAAAGCCAGAAAGTGTTTTGTTAAATTTTTTTCCAGTATACTCAGGGCTGAGAGTGGTTTGTTTTCTATATGTAACTATGCTTTGTTCTGCTTATTTTTTCTTCAGTTTTGTCATTATGACTGAAATTGCAGTATACTGTGTGTTCAATTTTTTTTCTTTTTTTTTTTACATCACTCTAGTGATGTAGATTGGGCAGTTCCTTCAAGATTGGCATTCTAACTCCTTTCTGTTCCTAGTAACTTATTGTCAAATATATTTCATCAGTGTGCTCTTAATACTTGGGTAGTCACTACGGAAGGTATCTAATCAGTACAATTCCAATTTTGATCTTGAGATGAATCAGGAATAGTCCTGCTGCATTTTTCAATTTTGTCAGTCCTAGTGCACTAATCAAAGTTTTCCCAATGCACATATTGTTGGTTTCTGGTGGCTTAGCATAATAATGTCTCTTCAACTCCAGGTAAGTGAAATCTACTGCTTTTCTCCAAAAGAGCATTATCTGATTACACAAAGAGATACTATGTCAGTATAATTGCTGTAAACCGCCTTTATTAGCCCCATGCTGATTTTTGCATCATTTACTACTTACTCATACCCTTAGTACTCAGATTTTTCTGAAATCATATATTATTAGCATCAGAAGATAATTTCTTTTAGGAAAGTCTGTACTTTGTGAAATGTAAATAGACGAAATACACACAATGGTATATCCTGTGTAACACTGGCATTTTGCATGGCTATTATTAAAGAAAGCTCAACAAAATATTCTTTCAGGGAATAGTCAGATCTTACCCTTGTTATACTTGTATCCCAAGACTAAAAAAAGGCAAAGAAAGTGACAGCAGTGGTTGAAACTTGATCTTAATCCATTGTTTGCAAACTAAAAATTATATTTTTGCCTACAGTACAAAAAATAAAGAATTCTAATGAGAATCATGAATTATTTACTAACAGGGGCTTTGTAAATCCCCAAGCTACAAAACCTGAATAAATAAATGGTATTGAAAATAAGTTCACTGTTACATCATTATTTCTTTCTGTTACTCCTACATGCTATGCTGGTATTTTGCAGAAGTGTTTTTTATTTTATTTTATAAGAATGCAGTTTTATCACAAAGGTAAATTCTACATAGATGTGAATGTAAAATATATGTACATGCAAATATATACAGAACTAAGAGAAGCTAGAAAATAGAAACTAGTCAGTAGAATGAAAGATGGCATTTAAAGCACATTTGGTTTTGTTGTTTGGTGGTTATTTTCCAACTGAATAAGTGGAATTTAACTATTAAGCATTTATTTTCAATAAGGCTGTTACATTTTAACGCATTCATGTTTAAGTTATCACTCACTTCTTCAGGGAAGGGGGGAAATAAAGACTTCTTACTTTCTGAGTGACTCAGAATAAGTGTTATTTCTCTCTATTCAATCAACTCTGGAGAGAAAGAAAGTCTATAGTCTGAGAATAGCTAAAAGGAGGAACAGGCAATACTTAAGGAAATGTGAAGTGTTACAAGGAGTTGACCTTTGGCATCAACATTTTGCCTGAAATGGTGTCAAGTAGAATCACTGTTGACTTTCTGACTGACCTGTCAAAGTTTATCCTCATAGATTTATCAGTAAACCTCCCAAGATCCAGGCATAAGCCATCAGTCAGAAATTATATCATTGGCTATTCTGTTAAAATAATTTTTTCCTTGCAGAAACTTCTGACCTTGTAGTCAACTCTTAACTAGAAATTCAGAATGACACCTCAAACTGCCAGGCTTTTGAGTGCAGCTTTCATGATGATGTCTGTCTCAAGGGCGCACAAATTGAAGATTGTTCAGAGCATAACTTCTTAATTTCTTCAGTTTCAGACAAAAATGAGTAACACATAGACTTCAAATTAAGCATTTCAGTATATCAGTCTATCATTAAAAATGTGACATCTGACAACACAGAGTTCATTGGTGCCACAGAAATTTCCAAGTAAAATATGTAAAATAATACACCACACAACTGCAAGTTATATGATAACTGCAAATGCTTTTAGTTAACAAACTGATGAGATCTCCATAATATTGTCTTAAAAAGAACAGAGTTGTAGGCCATAAAATATATTGAAAGATTAATTGATTTTTTTTTCACTAGTAATAAAGATGTAATTTCATGTTATTGCATGATGTAGTACACATGTATTGAACATGATTTTAACACATAATGAGGTGGTTTAATCTTTTTATCTGGAGGCATAGATTTGATAAAAGATGATCTCCTTGTAATTTCTAATATATAATAAATGCACTGTACAGTAAAATATGGTATGAAATATATTTTTCTCTCTACACTTCTAAATTACTATTAAAAATGCCTACTTTTTTTTTTTTTTTAAATTTTATAAATCATTCTGTACAATCTTAATCTAATTCTTATATACATGAGAATGGACATAGTTCTAGTATAATACCCCCTTGGGTATGAATTTAATTCACAGGACACAGTACTATACATGAGTGTATGGTGTGAGGAATGGATCTTGAAACATTTATTCATTGCTGCTCTCTTTCTATTTTGATCCTGTTTCCAATTATCAGTGATTTTACTTTAGGAAAACTATTTGATTCTCAGATTTTTGCAACAGAGCTTTAAATAGGATTTCTTGAACTTTTGTTAATTGCTTCATTTGTAACAAAGTCAGTGGTTGAAATAGTCCAGTGTTCCTCATTAAAGATTACTGTTGTTAATTTACAGGATTTTAAAGAGCACATTTAGTGTTGTAGATGCCAGGGCATTTAACAAAATAACTGTTCAAATTCATTAAGAAAATGAATTTTTCTACTGTGAGGACCAATTTTCTCTGTCATGTTGTGGAGAAGATACAGTGCTCAGTGAGCATGAGGTATCATTCCAGTCCAAGTAACAGAAAAATACAAATGTGGTACTGATAACAATATTTATGTGAATCTGGAAGAATTTTTTACATGCCCTCAATAGATATGCTTCTGTTTCATTTGCGCTAATTCAAGGTCCCTTTATCTCCTGCTTACTCTGCCTAAGAATGTCACTGGGTCTTGTAGCATGAAGAAATGCCAAGAGGCAGAGGATTCAGCCTCAGCAGAAAAAGTCTGACCCAGCAGTTGGTGTGGACTCCCAATTATTGCTTTCTGTCCTAGAAGTGATGGAGTCATCCTCCCTGGAGGTATTCAAGACATGTAGACGCAGTGCCTGGGGACGTGATTTACTGGGGGGCTTGGCAGTGCTGGGTTAATGCTTGGACTCAATGATCTAAGAGGTCTTGTTGAATTTAAATGATTCTCTGATTTTATGATTAATGAGGAAGCATGTTTTTAAATTAAAGATTCCAACATTTCTTCTCTCCTTATAGTCTTGGAGATTTTTATAATAATTTTTTTTTTAATAGTTGCAGGAGAAGGATATCGTTCTTTCCATCTAAACCTCAGCTATTTGGAACATTTGGGTTACATCAAAATAAGGATTATTTAACTGGCATGTTACTTAATTTCATTATCTCAAATTTTAGTGGCTATAAGAGTTAATTGTAGTGGGTGAGATTGAACTTCATATGCTCTATTTAGGGGCAAAATCATACTTATTGAATCTCAAGGGACTACAGGGAAAGGTGAAATGTTCTTAGAATTCTACATTGCAAGTTGTCATTTTCATTTATGTGATATCTTGCTGTCACTAGGTCCCTTGGGTTTTTCTCAGATATATTTAGGTCAGTGTGCCAATCTAGGGAAAATAAGGCTTCTCATATTATTTCAGGTTCAGAACATAATGGAAGAAACTTGCTTTCTGATGGATGTATTGAAATTTGCATTTAGTTTGCTGAAAGAAATTAGGCGATTTACTTGAACATTTTGGCAATCCTCTTTTCCCAGATTTTTTTCCCTCCAGATTATATTCTACAGCAGAATGGACTGTTAGTAATTTACTTCTGGAGTTATTACTTTGTAAAGATGACTTTAGAAAGGAAGATTCCTCTATAAATATTGAAATTATCATGTTTAAGGATTTTTTTACCTGGCTTTCATTTGTTGCTAGTAAAGATGCACCAAGCAATAAAACAGTGAAACAGTAATTCTGTTCTATTGAAGCCTTTGCATTTTATTCCACTGAAACAGACTCTTGACTCTTTTCAAGTCCAAGAAATTCTGAAAATAACAGTTCTTAAGTCCATCCTTCCCAAAGGACCTGCAATTCAATTGAAATCTCATTTAAAATATCAAATTACATGAACAGTCATAAACTGGAATTAATTACACTCAAATTAACTGACTTAAACTCCAAAAAATATTCAGTGCATATTTTTTATGACAGAATATCCAGAACTTAGGTCAAATACATTATAAAATTCTAAAACAATAACTGAAAGAACAACATAAAAGCTAAGAGTAGTTCAAAGACAATGTTTCACTTGAAAAAGGATGCAACATTGTGTGATGGAACTAATTACTATCATATTAATAAAGTCTAAATTTTTTGTATATTTTTTCTCCTGAATGGTTACTATGGTAAGCTTCTGCAACAAAAGCATTTCTAGGGATAAAAAAAAATAATAGAAGGTGTAATTGTAGAAATTTAAGATTTTATTTCTTCTATTTTCCCAAAACAGTAAGGTAAAATTTTGTTTGAGATTTAGAAACCCAATATATAATAAAGAAAAGCAGCATATTTTGGTTGGGACAGGTGTGCTTTAAAGGACAGTTTCAGCAACCTGCCCCAGACAAGCTCAGAAATGTTCAGGTATCTCCTCAGCTTGTATATAAAACCTCATATACCTATGCAGTGCTACCTTACTGCATTGCTAAAGGATCTAGTCATTTATACTTTGTTTAAGGTAATTGGATTTTCATAACACTGAGCTTTTTCTAACAAAAATTCAGACTGTGATATTTCAGTGAATGTCTAATGGTTAATTTGAATAGAGAATCTTACTGCCTTGGAAGCTTCAGTGTTGACATTGTTGCTGCCCAAATCCTTCAAGGGACAAATAATTAATTATTCTCTGGTCTGGATAAAACACTATATTGATATAAATCACTTAATGTTTTTTAACTGTAGTTGGGATGCCAAGCATCTCCCCTAAAGCTTATGGCACAGAGAAGTAAGGGGTAACATCTTTTTATTGAAAAATCTCCAAGTAAGAATATATTGTCTGAATACACTGCACTGTGTATTAACCTTGTGTGTTATGTAGAGTAACTTTCATAATCCCTTTCTCTGCTCACTGGTAATCTAGAAGAGATCAACTTGGAACTCTGCTGAGAAAAGAAAACTGAAGCTGAAAACTGAAAATTCTAGCTAGCTAGAATTACTACCAAGGGGACCACACTGAATTTACAAAGTTCTTAACTGCACAACTTTAAAGACAGATTTTCCATTATGGTGCTTTATGTTTGTTTCTATCTTCTTTTAAATGTGTTTAAATTGTTCTTTGAGAGAGGACCATAACAATGGCCCTCCAAGGATTTGTCATTCAGAGAAATACCTTGGCAGAATTTCCTACTCTTTCATTTTCACAATTTGGATGTTTCAACAAGGGTGAGCAAGACTTGATGTTTGTGGTACTTTTATAAAATTTGCACAAATGGTTTGGAAAAGTAAGGCAGCTATGTCATGAAATCAAGGAAAGCCAAGAAATCTGGGATCTGTCGTGTATTCTTCCAATGTATCCATAACCAATATATCATGGTGGAACACTTCCTCTTTCTTAAAAGAAAGTTTGTGTCTGCTTGTCTCACCTGAGCACACGGAAACACATTCACACTATTACACACGTGGATGAAATGGAGGGAAAATCTTTTGATGTACTAGTAGTGAAGGCACCCTAAAATTCCCATGTATAGGGCTGTTTAGAGTGCTTCATTGTTGTGACATGGGTTATAAAAAAATTACTGTCCATGAATCTTTTCCAGCTGAGTCTCAAAAGACTCTTCGGCTCTCAAGGCTTCACTTATTCACCTTTTTAGAAGGCTAACATCAAAGTGTAACTTAATTTCTCCTAAAGCTTGCACTTATTGCCATTTCATACACCTTTGGGTGTCTCAGGCAGCCACACAGGGCTTGTAGATGTATAAAGATTACAAGTGAGACACTTTTTAAAGCAGCAGCTGGAGGCTAGCTGGGATTCCTTGGAGACAGTGTCTGAAAACTGGATCTCTGTATCTGGGTTCAGGCACGTGGTTTTCATGCTTTGTGACTGATATTAAAGATAGAGGAAAAAGCTGCTTACCCCCCAAAAAAAACCAAACATATATTTAAACTCCCTTTAAGATCTTTAAGTGAAGTTTGCTTTGCTTATTAAATTTCTGAAAAATTAGAAGAATTAGACAAAGATTTTTAGATTTCTGTGTAGTATTTAGCAAAAAAAATGCTTGGATAGACTGGGAAAAACATGGGTACAGCACATATTTAAAATGTGTATTGTGAGATACTTCGTATACATTTCATACTTTTATACTGCATGTTTTGTAATCGCTGAAAATGTCAAATTGGTTTGAGTGATGTGTAGAGCAGAGGAAACAAATGGAGCAGAAGAACTGCAGGTTTGGGAAAAGAAGTTAGAGATAGGAGTAATAGAAGTTAGATATCCTTACAGATAAGGTTTCAGCTGACAGCTAGTGACATAAATGACCTCTCGAGTCGTCTCTGTTACACAGGTCCAAAGAATGCTCTTTATGGGCCACTGGTACTCAGCTACCAAAGCCATGGAAATGGCACAGTAAGGGCTGTAAATTTTTCAGGCCTGTGATGATCCTCATTTGACTCTAGAAGCCAGAGATGGAGGCATTTTGCAAATTTATTGCCTGGCTAAAGTTCTAAAACACTTCTATTAAAAAAATATCATCAAGAAAGTGTCCACTCAACATGCCCTGACTAGTTGGGTAATGCAGGTTTCATTATTCAGTCGTATTTGGATCCTGTAGCATGCATGTGGAGATTGTAAAAACTGTGTGCTGAATAATATAGTAAGAGATTCCATTAGAAAACATTCATAGGTTACTTCAAAGATCACAGGAAGAGACACATTCCTAATATAGTATACAAGATATTTTCCTTTTGGGAAAATGGGGAGATTCTATGCTGTCATATCTTTAGCTGCAGGTGGAATCCACAACCAAGCAAAATATTATCCAAGAGTTCAGGAACAACAAAATACTTCCTATCTGCTGGCAGTCTAGGAGAAGTATCAAACACAAGAACTGTTTTGAGAAAATATGGACAGGGAAGGCTTTTGGAAGCCTATAAATGATAACAGAAAGAGACCTTTGTGGGTGAATTTATGAATCATAGAATAATTTAGGTTGGAAGAGACCTTTACAAACATCGAGTACAATTGTTGACACTCCACTGCCAAGTCCACCACTAAACCATGTCCCTAAGGGCCATATCTACATGTCTTAAATAGCTCCAGGGATGGTGACTCAGTCCCTGGGCAGACTGTTCCAGAGCTTGACAACCTCCCTGGTGAAGAAATTTTTCCTAATATCGAGTCTGAAACTCCCCTGGCACAACTTGAGTCAGTTTCTCCTCTCCTATCACTTCTTAATTTTGAGAAGACACCAACTCCCATGTTGCTGCAACCTCCCTGTGAGGAGTTACAGAGAACAAAACAAGTTAAACTGGTATCGAGCAGAAGAATTTTTTTCAAACCATAACTTTTCGAGAAGCATGCAATGTCCAGCTAAATGCAGAAATATTGAGAGAGGGTATATAGAAAAGGAGTTAACAGTGTAGTTAAGTGATGATGCATAAAGATTTTCTCAAACTTTGGGTGTGATAGCAACAACCTGAGCTTGACAGTTTTTAGGCTAAGAAAAATGACAGTGGGGGCTGCCATACTGAGTGTGGTGTAGCCTTATGTACTGGAGAACAAGAGAAATGAAAGGGGGGGGAGAAGACAAACATTGATTCATTTTAGATAATAGCACAATGTAAAGTATTCATAGCATCCAAACAGAAAACAGCTGCAAATGTTTACAAAAGGCAAATAAAAACTAGAAAGAAAAAACACCATGTTTGTTCTGCTAACAGTAAAGGTGAGATTTTGTTGTAACACAGGATGCAGCCAAAAGGATCAATCCTTCTCTGCCATCCTCCTCTCCAGCAGTATGTTTCCAAGTGTCTCTTCCCATCTCTTCTGGTTCTTATACTTACCTTTTTTAAGTAATTATAATCCTTTTTTACCTATGTAATTTCAGTTGGTTCGATGAGCAAGTGCAGCATTGCTGGATTCAAGTTGAAACAGAGGGACAGTAATGCCAGGGTGTCAGGAAAGAGTGAGACCATTCTTGTTACTGGAAGCCTGCAGTGTGGTTCCCTTAATCTGTACTCCCAAGTAATCAAAAATCTCTTTCTCCACTTTTCTCAAATATATTAGCTTTCTAGATGGGCATCATATGTTTCTGCATACCATATATTTCAGGTTGTATCCATTGCTGAGCTCCTAGGTTCTCCAAAATTTTAAATGATTTTATAGCCAGCTATCTGTGTTTTAATTTTAGGTCCTCCACATTTAAGTCCCTCTCCAGCCATGTTAAACATTTCTTCCAAACTTTTCTAGTGCAGCAGGAGCTGCAAGACATAGAAACCTATATCTATAAACAGTAAAATTTGCATCTGTGATTGAGACCATGTATAACAGTAATCAAAGCCAGCAATGAACTGGGGACAGTTGATTCTAAAACGTTTTTGTTCTTGGTATAGCATATCATGTCAAAATCACCTTGATTTTTAAAAATGCAAATTCATTTCATCCTGAAATACCCTCTGCTGGGGATAGATGTGATGATTGCAAGCATTCTGATTGTAGAACAAAACATTTCATTTGGAAGTACTGCTGACTACATAATAGGATAGTTCTTTGGAGGAGAATTAAAACAATGGTGCAAACAATGTTTATTAATTAAAAAGTAAATATATTAAAGGTTTGTTAATTCTCATAGTTTTTTATAGTCAAATGATCAACCTCACCTCCTGAAGCTTCTTAAGGACAGTCTGATCTCACTGGAATATTTACATGCTCCATATCCATGAATTTAATGTAACAGCACTGCATAAATTGCTACAGAGAGATTACTGCAGTGACTATTTAAATTAGCAAACTCCAAATCTAATTACAGAGTAAAATGGCTGAATAATATCCATTAACTCTTATCATCAAAAAGGACCAAAGTTAAAATGCTTCTACACTAGGTAATTTAACTTTAATAACTGTGAAGTAAAAAAAAACAAAAAAAACCCACCAAAACCAACCCAAAACAATCAACAAACCCCTCAAATCCTTAAGAAATAAAGTTTTCTACTTCCAAAGAGATGAAACCATTCTGTGTTTCCATTTCAGCTAGACTTCAATTTACAAGGCCGTTATCTACAGGGAATTTGATATATTAGGAAGCTGAAAAACCACTATTAAAAAAAAAAAAAAAAAAAAAAAAAAAAANAAAAGAAAAAAGAAAAAAAAATCCTTTTTTTAACTTCTCTCAAAGAATGTTGGGAAGAAAAATTTTTATATGATTTTTTTAATGTGGCTTTAAAGAAATATAGTGACAATGGAATTATTTGCACTCCACTCCTTTCAGTGCTTGCAGGACCAGAAAGAAATGTTATCAGTAAAACTGTTGAACGTACATGAGATACCATAAAAAAGAAAAGAGGAAAAAATTCAGGGCAAATAACTTAATGTCTATTAAGTTCTACATCTCTTCCTTTCCCTCAAGTATGGGAAAAAGTTGGCAGTATAAAAAGAACTTATTGTAAATAGTAAATCACCATCAAATGCATCATCAAACACATTTATGTCTTCTTGTACAATTAAAAATTAGATTAATAGGCCAATTTTATTATAGATGAGACTCAGATCAACTTCATTTTTCATTAGAGGAAATTTTAACTTCCCAATAATGAAGGTATACATCAATAAATACCATAAACTAACAGACATTCTCATATTAAAAGAAGATGTATTAAAAAAGATAAACATCTTAGGAGCTTAATTTGGACCAGCTTACAGGCTTCCTTGGATTTAGTTTGTATGTGTTTTTATGTTATGTTTTGTTTTAGCTCTGAGCTCACTGTTAAGGTTGGACAGGCTCAGGTCTGAGTTTAAGACACTGGTTCAAATGCAGTGGTAACATTTGTTTCACAACTCCTGTGAAATATTTGCACCTTTGCAAGGTGTATCACTCTTCTTCCCCTGCCCTAAAGGTTGTCTGACATTGTCAAACAGAAAGTTAAGTTTATTACCTCCATGCCTGATCACTGTTTTCCCCATTTCTGTGTCTCTCTTCCTTTGCTGGTTGTATTGTATTGCCTATGGCCAGTATTCCACCCACGTTTCTTCTGCCTCCTCCTCCTCCTTCCTATATCTCATATAAATATTTTCCTATTAGTTTCCAGTGGAAACTAATGCTTATAAAGTGATGTACCAAAAGTTCAGCCATATGAGCTTGAAGGAAACCAAGCAGGCTTTCATCAGAAGCATTTGCAGTTGTCAAGGCTATGTCAAAACCAAGCAGCCTCTCTGAAACATTCCTATTATCAAACATTACAAATTCCAGTGAAAAAAAATACTTCATTGCATTTTGCCTGCAGATGTCTATATATAGATAGACAAGTGGGATCTATGATGACATTTTGCAATAGAAGATAAAATAGAAGATGATAGAAAATATATTTGGTAAGCGGGACAAAGAAAATGAAAAGAGAAAATCATTCCACATAGATATATGAATTCTGCTAAGTGAGCATAGAAAAGTAGAGTAGTGCTTCCATCACTGAAGTAGTCTGAAACAGATAAAAATGAAGTTGTATTCATTGTAGTAAATAGAAAAGAATCTACTGAGAATGAACTAAAAAATAAAGGTTTTTTTGTTTTTTTGGTTCTTTTTTAATTTCTGCTATGTGTAGATCTAAGCACATAATTTATCTGGCATCGCTAACAACTGAAAAAAAAAAAAACAACTGTTTTCTTGAATGAAATATTAAAGTTAGTTTCTGATTTAGCCTGTGATAAAGTATGACTATTTGTAATTAAGACTTAAATATATTAACTTGACAATCACTGGGCTTGTGTATTCTTTTCATGTGCATACCAGTGGAGGGCTCTATTATGAGAAGGCCAGGAAGAAGGAGATGGAATTAGTAATTTCTCTTTGTCGGGCACTGATTTATAGATCTCTGTCTCTCTTTCTAATGTAGTAAGGATATCAAAGATTAATCAACTGTACTTCAAAATTATATTCACAAATAAGTTAAATGCTTTAAATATTCAGTTATAAATAATGTTAGGGATTTAGAATTTGTGTTCTTTTTTCCTGTTTTATTTTCCCATGTGTATAAATTGATTTTCAGAATGTGGCTGTATTTAATTAATGTATTTAAACAGTACCAGTCTTAAGCCACTGGTATTTAAAGAATATCATAGTGGTTATTTCTTAGTGTAGGAATTTGCTTTTACATTTTACTCCTCATTTACAGAATCAATTTTTACATTTCAAAAGGGATATATTTTATTCTTGTCACATCAAAACTTTATAATCTCTCAATGTCTATAGTAATAATAGTAATAATGATGATAATAATTATAAATAAAGATGTTTCAGTGGAAAATTTCCATACTTTTCCTATACTTACAAGTTACTTTTCACATCAGCTGGCTGCTTGAGAACATACAGTCTTACTCATATCTTCTGCATGTGTCTATGCAAGATATTATGCAGAAAATTTAGTAAAATTGAAATAGTAAAGAAGTATGTTCTACCATCTGAGAACACCTGCACCAGCTGCTTATATTAATCACTATATAAATTGTGCCGAAGTCACCAAATTCATTTGTTAGAACAGCAGTAGTAATTCTCACTCATGTAATGTAATTCATCTGCAGTCATGAGACATTGCTTTCATTACTGCATTTACATTACAAAACATAGCAGCTTCAGAAAATGAGAACTCTCAATTCATAACGTGGTGTAAAGCATCCTCAGTGGACAACAAACTGATTTTTCCCTGTTCTCTCTGAATAACTTGTCTATCAGTGTGTGAAAACGTAGAGTATGTTTAGCAAAATTCGTTGTCTGTTGCCTATATTGGGTTCTTTTTGTTTAAGAGTGATGGAGGCAAATATGTGGGGATAATTGTCAAAAATTGAATGGTTTGGGTTTGCTGGATTTTTAGAATTCACCCTCATTAATGAAATAATAGTGAACAACTTAAAATATGCAAAGCTTAACCTAAATATAGGATACTGAAAGGATTGGCCTGATTTTTTATAGTGCTGAATACAGCCTTCCTGCTAAAATTGTGCATTTCAGACTGTTTATTTAAATATAAGACAGTATTTTTAGAGGGGGAAAATAGAGTACATTTATTAATTTTCCTTTCTATATATATATATTACTAGTAAAATCTCTAGCACAGAAGGAAAAAGTTAATCATACCACTAAATTAGACATCTGCTCATATGATGCTGCTGTTAGGACAGTGGGAGAGGAAAACATTTTAGTAGCTCTGTTAAAACAATCCTTAACAATTTAGACTCCTTATGTCACCTTTATTCTGATAATCAATGTTGTATTGATTATCAACTATTCTGATCTTAAATGCACAAAATATTATTCCTAAAGTGTTTATCACTTTTGAAATCATAAACTGGGGACTATGAACAAAGACTGGTGAAACAGAAGAGAATTTCATCCAAAGTACAGGTCACCTTCCATGGGTTCATAGCAGCATTTACTTTTGCAGTGAACAAGGTAAAATTTCTACCTCTTTTTTGATCTTACTAATTTATAATATTGCAAATATGATCTAAATTTGACCCTTAGTTTTTATTGTCATCCTACATTATTGAATGCTAATGAATAATCTCATCTCTGGGGTGGCCTGAGCCAGATCATTGTGACAGAATTGCTGCAGCACCAGGTGCTTCTGCTTCTGGATCTTTATTGCTGGGGTTTGGATTAGTTTTTGGAGGTCATCTACAGTAATCATGCACAGGCAGGTTGAGTGTTTAATCAGGTACTTAATTCCAAAATCATGTGCCATGAGGTTGACTCTTGGTACAGGAATATAAAGGGAAATGTAAAAAAAGGATTTTGTGGTTTAGACTGCTTATGGGCTACTTTTTTAAAATATGAGGATTCTGATAAGTCATTGTCAAACCTTCAAAAATGGTTTTGAGCTATTCCCTAAAGTCAGGTAAAGCGTTTGTGTTACTTTACACTTCCTATCTTGGTTTTTGCTTGGTTTGGTTGCTTTTTGCTTTCCTAGTAATAAGGGCTGTATTATTGTTATGACTAGAGAAAGCAGAGTGATGTTATCATAGGAAGGAACAGACTATATAGGATAGATTTAAATAGTTTGTCTTCCTAAGGAAAAAGGAGCAGTGTTTGTGTGTCTGTAGAAGCTTTGGGGTATTACTGCATTATTGCAGTAATGCCAGCATGGAGTATGAAATATCAAACTTTGTCACCCTTTGTGGTTTAGGTCCTGTAGTTTAGACTACAGGGTATGATTTTCAAAGTTGGTTGAGTCCTTAGAATAGTTCATTAGAGGGAATAAACACTTCCAGCAGTATGCAGTGCTGTGCTGCCCTTGAAATACTAGAAAAGTGGACTTGGTGTGGGGATTACCTTGGATTATTTTGTCATTACTGCAGTAAAAATCTCTTAACTATTGGCTGGAGTTGGAACAGGATGATGAACTTATGCTTCAAGGTTTGGAGTGTTTGCCTCTGGGGTTGTTTGCCATGGTCCTGGCTTTTACTGTGATTGTGGTAATCAAACTGGGATTTATTCAAGGCCATTTGCCTTCATTTTCTATTAGGGTTGTGGTGCAGAGTTGTCTAAGGTATGTTGTACACTAATAGCAGCTTTTACTTGAAAACACTTGTAAAAAAAATTCAGCTTTGCAGGCTTCATATTTGATGTAAGACTTTCTCTAATAGTTGATTATGCTGTTGTAACTCACAGTTTGTACTTAGCTATGGGAATATTTGCTTTGAAAGTATGCTTATCTTTGTTTTATTACTTCTTGGCTGGCCAGCAAAGAATGCATAACTCCTGATTGCCTCAATATGCTTACAAATGAGATTATTCGCACATCTACATATCTTTCCCATAAAACTTGCAAAGGCATTTACAAATATTGATGATGCTTTTATAGGTAGGCTTTCTCTTGGTGCTTTGAGTAATACATTATATAAGCCACTATTTTTTCTAATGAAGACATTAGTCCTCTAAGTTTGCAGATATCTGATCTCTTTAGCACAATACCCCGTGTGATTGTCACTTGACTTCCTTGTGCTCAGATGTAATGAAGACATCAACTGTCAATTCCTACCTGTTATATTTAATATATTTCATAATAACCTCTATACCTGTGAAAATTTTGATTAGTGCACAGATTTACAGAGAGATTCGGGGCAAAGAATACAAGACTAGGATCAGTCCTGCAGGGAGAAGGTAGATGAGTGTCATAATGGACTGGAAATGCAACAAAAACAATGAAGGTCACTTTGATGAAAGAAAGGTAGTACAGAGGGAAGAGAATTATTAGGCAATAACAAGACAGGAATTCAGGAGTGTGTTAGTGACAAGGTGTGAATGGAAGAGGCTGAAGAAGGGACCTCAGAAACTTAGTGCAAGAGTGGCTCACAAGGGAAAATTAGTGGTAGCTTGGCAGAGAAGTCTTGGAAATTTTGACTAATGAGAATTGGATGAGGTAAGAGGAAGAGCTAATCCTCATGGCTTTTAGCTCAGTCCTTGAGCCCTTTGCCTAAATTTATTAATTATATCTCTGATTTTGGAGTGGGAAGTAGAATACAATAGCAAATAATCGCATCCTATCCATCTCAAATAGATATCCAAAATTAGCAAATACTTTGGCCTTATGCACTGTTTGTCTTAACTCTCGTTTTGTGTAATGGGGATAATAATTGATCCTTGTCTCAGTGCAGGCCTGTGGAAAATAATTAGAATTGGTGAGCACTCTGACACTACTGTCATGCATACTCCATGCATGGGAGCTCATTGTGGGACCTGATAACTCAATCCCAATTCACAGATCAGTAGTGCACAGCAAATAAGGCATGAGGTCATCCATTCAATCATTTGGGTAAAAATTAAATACTGATTGGTTTCATGTCAAATGATGTGACTATGAATTTAAAATTTGAATCAAAATTATGTCTGCTCAAGAGGTATTATTATATTTACAGAAGAAATTTTAAATCTTTTAATTCTTATCTTTTGGGTTGCTAGTTGACAGTTGTAACACTGTTTTCACTGTCATCTGGAGCATGTATCAGAGAACATGGTTTGTGACAGGTAACTTGAAAGGTGACTGTAAATCTGACAGGTGTCTTTCCTATATTTGGTGTAGTTTTGGAATTATATAATATGCCTTTCTCCATGTGTATTAGTTGTGTGCAGATGCCATTTTACAGGTTTTTCTATGTACCCATAATGCCTTCCAAATTCTTCAATACATACATATGAACATACAGCTAGATTTAAAAATAAAACAAGTTATTTCATGTGTCATGTTTATTGTCTCCTCTCCTCTTTTAAGTCCTGGTAGTGCCAATTGTAGTGCCACAATGGGAGACACACAGATAGAAATCTATGTAAAGTCTGTGTGCAAGTGTGAAACTTCTGACTGCTGCAAACAAAACAAAGTATCTGGTACATAAGATTTAGCAAGGAGAAGAGATATCTGAGAGGTTGTTTTAATTGCCTGTATGACTTCAACAGTCAGTAGGCATTCAAAATGTGGATGCCTTGGAAAAAAAAAATGTCTTTGGTTGTGTGGATTTGTGGATTTTTTTTTTTCTCTGCTTTTGGGAAATGTGAGATTTCTGAGTTGGAGGATCATGTATATTCTGAATAGTTTTGAAACAGAAAAAGGTCAAATGAGTAACTTGAGCTGCAGAGGTGAATAATATGTGCATTATCTGTCTGTCTCTACTGAAACGATTAAGATTACAAGTCTCTTGAGAATTACACTTCTGACTGGTGGGTTTTTAGTGACAGATTTATCAAATCTGTCATGTTATGTTGGGACTTTTTCCTCTGAAAAATGTAGCTCCTTGACAATCAATAATTTCTTATAGAAAACTTCATTTGTCCTGAAATTTTAGTTTAGGTTTTCATTTACTTTTTTTTCCCCCTTCCAATTTGGATGCATGCCCCTTATTCTATGCTGGGAATGAGTTCTTTGGTTTGGGGAATGAGAAGCCTTTAGCTTTTACATTATTCATGGTGTATTAGCTTTTTCACTGTAAGCTAGAGAGTACATTATATAAAATATAATTTGTTCACAGGAGAACAAAGGTAAGAATGTGATATAAAGTTCTCATGAGGAATCATGGCACTCTAAGGAAATATGATTTAATCCTCATATGTCTTGGGATTCATTTTTCTTTTTCTTTTCTAAAACAAACAAACAAAACAACCCAAAACCCTGCAGGAGTTTGAAATACCAAGCAAGCAAAATCTTCCTAATTGCTAACATAAAAAAAAAAAAATTCACACAGCTTAATTAAACTGTGCAAGTTAATTCATTGTTTATGAATGTCAACATTTTTCCTTGGTCTAAGATAGAAGGAAAATTAGAAATACCAAAGTTTTTTAAGAAGACCCATTTCTACTTCTACATAGTTTTACAGAATCATGAAATGGGTTGGGGGAACCTTAAAGATGATATAGATCCAAGATCCAACCTCCTGCCATGGACAGGGACACCTTCCACCAGACCAAGGTTGTTCAGATCAGCTGGTTGATCCAGCCTGGCCTTTAACAATTCCAGGAATGGGACATCCACAGCTTCTCTGGGCAACCTATGCTCAACAATCTCTCAGTAAAAAATTTATTCCCAATCTAACCCAAACCTCCTTCAGTTTAAAGCCATTGCCCCATGTTTCTATCACTACATTGCCTCATAAAAAGTTCCTCTCCATCTCTCTTGTAGGTCCCTTTACGCACTGGAAGGTTTCCCCAGAGCCTTCTCCAGATGCTTCCCTTAATTTCATTAGTTAAGTGAACAAAATCAGAAAACACAAATTCAGAAATCCTCCTCCTCCAGCAATTAATGCAAGTCCTTGTTCTACCTCCTTCTGTCATGCTCCTTTTGGGACTTTGCTACCCTCAGAATGCAGGACTCTGAGGCTGGATCTCTGCTAATCTGCTGGGACAGATGTTGTCCTCTGCAGAGATGCAGCTCCTGGCTCATTCCAGGTAGTGGCTCAGGGAAGGTGAGGGATGAGGGAAGGGATCTGCTGCTGACAGCCCGAAGGTCTGGTTCCCATGAGCCTGGACTTGTTGCTTAGGAGAGATCTGATGGAAGGGATGGTTATTAACAGATACAACCTTGATTGCACCTGTGAAAAACAATAGCCAATATTAATTTCATCTGAGCTCTAATTGTTATGACTGGATAATTTAATGTTTTCTGTAATAGGCCTTAGGACCCATTTTATGCTTTCTGCTGACTGCTCTGTTTATTATTCGCCTAGCATGCAAGTACATTGACTGGCTGTGTTCAGAAAGTAACTGTACTAATACTGACTTTTTTTTAGTAAACTCTGTAGTTACAGATTTTCTTTAACTTCTTTACTCCATTTTGTTTCATTGATCAAAGAAGGAAAACCTCTGTGTACATTAACGATGTACAACAGCGATACTCTAAATTTCCTTTAAGGCATAATATAACAAGAGATATGTATAGATTGTGCTGAGAAAGGTTAAGGTTATTTGTAGCATATTTGGCTCACAGGAATCAGTGCAAACACTGAGTAAGCAGTGCAGTGTGGAGAGGGAATAGAAGAGGACTGCACACAATGGAGAGCTAAGAGTTCATTTATATTCCAGCTGGGTGTTCAATGCTTATCTGTTTCATAACCTTTTATTTTGCTTGTATTCTCAGTAACAGGCTTACAAATAGTTTCTTTCTTTACTTTTAATCTGTTTGTTCTTCTTTTCAAAATCTACCTCGTTTATCTTAAAAGGATTTCTTGGTCAAACCTACACTTCCAAAAATCTTTCAAAATAATGTTGAATACTTTTGAAAACTTAAAGGATATGCTACAATTATTCAAGTAACTAGACATGTCTCTGCTACTTCTGATGCCTTAGTGTGCATTTCCACCCATAGGATTTTAAAATTACATTTCTGTACAGCATTAATACAATAAGCTTATGAGCCAGGTCACTACTGGTCTGAGTGCTGACCAGTATTAAAATATTCAAAATGGAGTTTTCAGTCTAAATGTAGAATAGGAGGAAACAGGTCTATATCACAAAAATGAACCCAAAAAACACCATGGCAAAGTAAATGATACTTTGAGATTTTCCTGAGCTATGCTGTAGGCCTTGGTCTCATCCTATTTCCCATAGACTGTTTCTAACACTAAGCAAAAGCATGACTTTTATAGCTGGATCACTATTTCCCAGTAGTGAGAGACTACTTTTTGAGACTTCCAGTAATATCCCATTGGATTATAAAGTCAGCCTGCACCTTTGGAGTTTTGTTTCTCATATGAATTAAGCTCATTTAATAGATAATTCCAAAGGTCAGACATTAGATCTCAGGTGGAAAAGCCCTCATGTAAAATCAAAAAATAGGAGAAAGGGGATTTAAATGCTAGTCTTTTCTTCCGAAATAGTTATTAGAATAATTGATAGTCTCCCACAGGGATGTGAGTGGGAGGATATAAAATATGCATATTTTATATTTATGATATATATTAAAATATGCACATACATGTATGTCTGTCTTCACCCCCTGCTGGATTAATTTGGTAGGATTTCTGTGCATATTTGCATATGCTGTAAAGCTTATTTTTCTATTTATTTTAGCCATACACTGGTACCTCAAACTCAATTGCAAATATAATAGATATAATGGCTACCTCCCAGACAAGCACCTCCTGCACAGTTCTTCACATTCTGTATTGTGGAATATCCCTGGGGCCAGCTGTCACGACTCCTCGTGCAGCCCCAGCTGCTCACTGGTGGTGGGAGGAGTGTGGACTGAGAGCTGAGCCAGTGCTCAGCAGGAGCTGTGTGGCTGCTGCATTATCAGCACTGCCTGGGTCAAGAATCCAGAGCACAGCACCACACGGGCTGCTGCCCTCCTGGGCAGAGCAGTGCAGGGCTGCTCAGGAGCAGTTTTCTTCTGGGTGCATAGCACAGGAAGGGTGTGGTAACCTCAGACACACACACAACTCTATAGATAAAACAAGGCTGTTGAAAACACCTTATAAATTAAGAGAGGTAATCTCTGCATGATTCACTGTGGTTGAAGACTGGTGTAACTTTTTCCAGGCAGACATTTGATGTCAGGAAGTAGTCTTGCTTAAGAGATGCATACATTTTAATATTTTTTTCCCCATAACTTTGTAACCCAAAATTTTATATCTTCTTTTTCTTACTGTGTTTAAAAAGTCAGCTTTCTATTTTCAGAATATTCAGTATATTTACTATATAGTCTTTTGCTCTGCAGGATATTTGTAATTGGGTATTTAACCCATCAATTCCATGAGATTATGATATGTTAATCATCCTCTTACACTAACACGGGCTGAAATTAAAAAGCAAATTAAAAAGCAGTTTGCACTCTTGATGAATAAGAATTCTTGAATTTAATGACTTGTGTTTCATTATTGCTATACTATCTGGTTTAATTGCTATATAGACAGTAAAAAGTGTAAACAATCTTGTTTCTTTACTGTGATGATTTCTTCTTTTAATCTTTAGAAAACTGTGTGTTCAGATGGATCCATGTCAACCATCTGTACTACAACTGTGGTTTGTTCTGAGCTTGTGAGAAAATTGGGTTACTCTTAATCCATACATTATACCTTCACACTTTAAATGTGGCAACAACACCTTTAAGGAGATGACAAGACTATATTTGTAGAATTTGTTGCATTTATTATGTAACCCTAAGCTTCACAAGTGCTTAATTATATTGCTATTATAAATAGTGATTTTAATTTTCATATAAGTACTGATGGGGCTAATGATAACACATGGGCAAAAGTAATAAAATCTGGTTGTAAATGAGTTAAGTAGATTTTTACTCTACCGTGAATTTGTTGTTCTTTTCTCTGGCTTGTTATACTTCTTGCTTGAATGGTTAGATAGAAAGGACAGGGTATTTGCTTTCTGATTGCCTTTTAAAAACTAAAGCATGGGCTGTCCAAACTGAAGCTACTGTTTTTTAAAGACCAGGTTTGCATCAGAAGCACTGAAATCCTAGGATTCCTTCAGGTGTGAGAAATGAAAAGTTCTGTCAAGTGACAAGAATAGATTTAAAAATAGATAGTAATTCAAGTGACACATACTAGAGAAGGAAGATGAAATAATTCTGAAAATGTTTATATTGCACTTCAATACATCTCCAATATGATTTTCAGGAAGTAATTATTTTTTCTGATAATTGGCTGGATGATGAACTGCTAAACAGAGCAGTTTTAATCAAAGTTAATAGCTAGATTCTAAGTTATTGTTTGCTTGCCTGTATGCATTTATATCCATTCTCATGAAATTTTGTTAATTTGCACCAGATGAGAGACAGATTCTTAATTATTTTATTTTAGTTCTACCAAGAATAGATCAAAGCCCAATGATAAAAACCGCCTTTTAATCTACAGATACAAAATTATTGTTTTGGAAGTGTCATTTAGTGTCAGAATTTATCTGAGGAACATCTCAATTTTGTTTTTAGAAATGTAGAATAATGTAAGAGTTTTGTTTCAATATTTTCTGAAAAAAACCAACAAAACTATCTTTTTAGGAATATCTCTTAATTTTTGCTTGGTTATTTCCATGTGCGTAAACACCTGATGGTGGTGGGAATACAAACAACAGAGCTAGACACTGAGGCCCAGTAAGAGATCAATAGGCACAATTCTACATAAAAGTAGGAGGGAACTTTTTTAGTGCTGAAATAGTCAAAGTCTGGCACACATTGCTCTGAGGCTTTGTCAGGTCTTCATCTTTTGAGACATTCAACACCCGTGGCCCTGAGCGTTGTGCTTGGAGCAGGAGATTGGGCTGGACCATCTCTGGAGGAGCCTCCCAGGCTCAGACATTCTGTGGTGCTGTGCCACAGGGGTGCTGTGCAGAGATGTGAATGTTCACACTGCTTTCTGCTCTCAGCACACTTACTCAGGTTGTACTGGTTGTGCAAACACTGGGAGAAGGAATAACTCCAGTACAAAACCAGTAGGAATGACACTTTGGAAAATATCTGCGTTTCACGATTATTTACACCTATAAACCACAGAACTGGCGCTAATAAGAAGCTCAGTGTCCCTTCCTAGTGATGTAGCAAAAAATCCCCACTCCAGAACAGATAACTAAAGAAAAACTCACCTTTCAGGGCTACTCTAGGCATCATAATGATTTGAGAAATGCAGAGAACAGGAATAGAAAAAAGAAGCCTGCTTCACAAGCAAGGAAGTACAGGATTAGGAAAACTATTCTAATGAAAATAAGAACATGAAACCAAAGCAGAAAATAAATACTGAGCAATGAAGCTGAGTGGAGCTTGGAAATCTTGGGATGGGGTGTTAAATTACAATATGAAGAGGTGAAAGTTAGACTATCTATGAGGACCCACCTAAAATCTTGTATAGCTCTGTGCTGTAACAAAACCTAACATAAAATCTGTACTTTAGGCAATGTTGTATCATTAAAGAGATGTTCTTGTAATGCTTTCTGAAGCAGTATGCCAGAATATAGCAAGCAGATAACCCATCAAAATCTGTTATTGTAAATTAGTTATAGTCATGAACCATCTTTCTGGAAAAAAACGGCTGTTTTCCTACCTAATAAAAATTGAAAATGCATCTATAAAATCCCTTATGATATTTCTTTAGAAGTTACTCCCTCAGTTAAAATACTGTGCCTTAAAATATGGATGAAGACAAAATGAATCAAACACCTGATGGGGGTGGGAATACAAAAAACAGAGTATTAAGTATTAAAAAACAGAGTACTAAGGTATGTACTTCCAGGGACTCATAGTTACTGAGCTGCAAACCACACAGTGACACATCACAGAGCAATGCTCATTCTCATCATGGAAATGCCCAAAGTTTCAGTTTGGTTGTGTTGCATTTTCACCTCTTTGTTTTATAATTCTTTAGGTTTTACAGAATCCTGGCCTTCATTAGTTGTTCACTAGATAATGATTTCATACAAGAATACAGGGGTTTCCTAATTATTTGCACCTCTCAGACATATGTTAGTTATCTGAATTAAGGGAAGATATAATGTAGCTGATAACTCAGCACTGCCTTAGTTTTTATAGCAATAACATCCTTAAAATAGCTCCTAGCCAATCAATCCAAAGGAAAGCTAATATTTTAGATCTAAACTCTAACTCTATCTTGCAATATCAAGTAGTAAGTTTATATTTTATTTTGTCTCCAGTGATGTGTTTAGAAGAAGGGTATGATGCAAAATATATATTTTGCATCAGCTGTAAAGGTTTTTTGTTAATAAGTTTTGTAAGAAAACAGAACTAAGTCCAAAATATAAATTAAAGCAAAATGGCTAATTATGGAATTACTGAGTGGTCAATAAAGTATCTTGGCTTGTAAAAATGTAAAGGCTAGTTGCTGTGAACACTGCTTGTGAATATAACAAATTATAACCATTTAATTTGCTTACTTTTAATTTATTCTACATAGCAGATGTTTCCTCATTAGAGCTCCTGCTTGTCTGCTCTCTACTCTTGACCAAAGCTCAGTCTTTGAGAAGAAATTACATAGCTGGTAACTCAGCATGTTTAAGGCAGAGGAAATCTCTGAACTTCAAACTGAGAAAGCAGAGCAGAATAAGAGCCTTTGCAAAGGAAGCCTATGTTAGTATTAAATCTAAAGCATAGTTATAAATCCATCTGTATAGGTATTTTTTTTTTCTGAAAATTAAGTCCCTTCCCTGCCATTTGCTATTAAATCATAAAGTTGCTTATTTTCTCATTCCAGAAGTAAAAATATGCTGTACCTTATAAAGAAACTTGGAAGGCAATGACATTAGATTGACATTATTTATTGCAATTTATTCCCCTTACAATTGGGAATGTTTGCAATTGCCAAAAAAATACTTGGAATTAAAGAGGGAAGAAGAATAATAGAAATAACTTAGAGTCAATATGTAATCACAAACTAAAAACAATTGTTTGATCTGGAACACAACTAGAAATGATAAAACTTCAGCAAAATTATGCAGTTAATTTGTTAGTGCAAGTAATAAAAGGTAATTATATCCCTAAAATTGTCTTTGGAGATGCAGAATTTGGAAAGAATGGAACATGTGAATCTTAAATACCAATCCACTTGATTTATGATAGTATAGGAACAGCAGATGTGCCCCTAGTCTCTATCTTTTGGAAACTAATTGAAAGAATTAAATTAGGCTAATATCTTATTGCACTCAATCTTATTTCCATATAATCATAGCAAAAATGTTTAATCAAAATTTTAGATTTTCAATTCTAGTTTTGTGTTAAGTCTTCAAGGGAAGATTAATGTCACTTAAGTTCAAGCAAAATCTTACAATCACAAATACATATTTCAGGAAAATAATTAGTGCTTTTGAAAAGCAATTAAAATGACATTACTTGCTGGATACCAAATGAATATTGGTATGAAATTGAAATTGAATATACACTTTAACAAATGTAGTTGTCATGACTTACTTCTGTGTGGGGCATGTTTTTTCCATAACTTGTTTAATATTTTTTGTTGTATTGTTATTCATAGGGAAATTAAAAAGCTCCTTGTAACCTGGTTTGGGGAATACAGCGATTCATCAAGCGTGTCCCTGGATTGTATAAACAGTGTTCCATTTGTTGAAGTTAGTGTGGTTTATAACTTTCTATGAAGGGGAGAAGACTGATGAGTCCAGAAAGGTCTGTTGGCCTTTCTCATGTGTGAGAGAGGAGTAAAAAGCAACATAAGCATTTAATCATTCTTTACCACATTTCCATCTGAGACCTAAGGAGTGGACAATATAAATATAGGTTGAGGAGCAGGTGAAGTTCTTTGTGGCTCATTTTTACAATTGTGTACCTTCCGCATGGCAAGCGCTATGTCAGAATTGTGGCTTGCAACAAAAGTGGAAATTGACTTATCTAGGACTACCTTTTCACAAAAATGGCCCCCTTCCCCTCAAAAACAACTATGGTTTTCATGGTTTGCCTAAGGACCCGTACCTTCCAAGAAAAAATTTATGTGCCTTCGTGTTCCTGTTTCAGAAGTTGCCTAGTGAGTGTTGTATTACTGCTTGTCCAACAGTCTCCACAGATTTAAACTGTACACCACAATTGTCATCTAAGTTGCATTTTGAAATCTAGAGGAGATCAAAAAAGTCAGGAGAGTGAAGTATCGAGGGAGGTCCTGGGCAAGAGTGATTGGTCTGTGGAGTTGTGTGCTGTGGTGGTGCGTCAGTCTGGGAGCCTGCGTGGCTGGGATGTGACAGATAGGTCAGAGACTCTCTCACGCCTCTAGCAGTGATGAAAATATTCATCACAGGTACTATGCAGGTGTGATTTGGCCCAGTTTTGGGTTCTGTGCTTTTATCCACTCAGAAGTGAAGTCAAATTGTGCAGACTGTAGAAGTCTGTAAGAGCAGATGAAACCAGGTCTGGGGCACATTAACCATACCAAGTGCTTTCCACTGCTGGCAATTGACCTTTAACTCTCCCTTTATGAGTAGATTAATATCACAGTTTCAGCAGTAATTAGATAAATGGTCATGCTGCAGATTACAGTGCCACAAACTACTAAGCAGTGGCCTGATGACCACAGTGGAAATAAATACTCATATAAAGGTCCATTTCTTTTGGAAGGGTAGTTTGGTAACATTATCTGTCCTGAGTAGCAGGTATCATTGTAGTGCTATCATTAGGAAAGGACTGTTAAAACAGACGTTTAAGCATAAATTTTTCTCTGATTAGAACTCTGTATGTAGATACTGTTATATAAATATTTATAATAATTTATGTTGATATCAAACATTTAATATTAATATATATTTACATAAATAATGATAGTAATATTAGTAATATTTGTATTTATGCATTAGAAATTTCTAGGAAGTGCTAGTATATAAATTGCTACGTTTTTGGAATAAATTAACAAATGTCTTTTGGTTTATTTTAAGAACCAGTGAACTCTCACAAAATTAGTGCAGTTGCATTGAAAAGAAAGGTTAAAATACAGCATATGGTGTTCATGGAAAAGGAGAAATGCTCCCACTCAATATTGCAAAGAGTCCCTATTAAGTTTTGTACACTGTTTGCAGAACTAGAAGATAGAGTATCAGATTTACAGCTTAGATTGTATTCCATATTATTATTGGAAAGTGATACTTAGTGTGTAACTTTTGACTGGATTTTTTGATAACAACCATGTGATAGAAAATAGATCAAGAAAATATTTCTCTTACTCCTTCCAAGAATGATCACAACAGTACTTCTTATAAACACAAGGACTGGAGGTTGCTCTCAAGTTCTCCAGCTGCCTGGAGAACTGACTGGAGTCCATCTTGACTTTTTCTCTTGCATATATTAAAAACCAACATAGAAGAAAGCACATTTTATGGAGGGTGGTTAGTATAGGCTCCTGCAGCTTCTCCTTTCTTCCTGCTTAGAAATGTGCATAGAATGTAAAAAAAGAGCATCTTCATTAACTTGTAGAGCTTGGACTCCGTCCTGTTATCAGGCTTTGTGGCTCTGGGATCACATGCTGCCTGGAATGCTGTCATAGCAACTGAGGATATTATCTACATTCTACTATTTCTCAAATTAGGTGAGTCAGACTATTGGTCCTTGTATCCCACAGAAGCAGAAAAGAATTACAGGTCATGTCACTATAACTGGATGACTGAAAGTCAGTCTAATGATCACTGACATTCATACTCATCGGTTTGACAAACGGTGCAGATGCCAGCAGTGATCTGTCTGGCTGTTGACAGGCTTAAGCAGCCCTTGGTCTTCTGAGCATATGGTTTCATACAACTGCACCACTGAGTCACACTAGCAGCGTTCTCAGATAAAACTGAGGGAGCAATGATGGAAAAAACAACAAACACTTTCTTGTTTTCATAGCTATATTAGGGATTTTGCACTAGATAATTGTCTATTACTCTGAATTCCTCATTTTTTATGAAAGTAAGTTCATCTGAAGACAGAGTTAAACAAGGAAAGTTACAATTTGGTTCATATTTAGTGCCAAGACTGATGGAAGACTGTGATAAAATACATCAACACCATATGAGATTTCAGCTTGGGGTATGATACACATCTTCCCTCTTCCAATTTTGTGGTTTGTTTGGGTATCTTCTCCCCCTGCACCCTCTTAACATTGCTACATAAATTAACACATCTTCTACATCTGGTACATTGCTCAGGAGAATTAAAATTCCCAAATGTTTTCATTACATTTCTACTTCTTTACCATTTGCCTTTCTCATTCATCACAAGCACCAAGTCCTTTGTCAGCTCTCTCTGTTGGTGACTCTGCATATGTCACACCATTCTACTATTTTGTTTATTAATTTGGCATCAGTTATATGACTAGTTCTGTTACTTGCTGTTATAACCTCAAAATGTGTTGTTGCATATCAAAGTGATAGAACCAGAATTCTGCTTATGTTCCCTCTCCTCTTCTAAGGTAATAATTTGCACTTAATCTACTGTTGTGACATTCACATAAAATTTAAAAATGCTGCTCATCTAAGTGAGCAAGGGCTGGTATCAATGAGCTCTAGTGAAATTACTTTTTTGACATTTTTTTTCCCAGTCATAGTGAAGTATTCTGATAACAGTGGATCTTTGGTTATTGGTGCTATTTGGGAAAAGTATCATTTTGTCAAAGAGATCACAGTGGCATATGACTAGGATGTATAAATCTCATTTAACTCATGTTTTCTGTCTTCAGTACAACATTTTCACACTGATTTTTTTCAAGTTTTATATTGCTATGAACATTTAATGGGCTTTCACTGGAATTTGAATTTCAAATCTAAAGCAAAAAGAATTCTAATGGCTTCTGTGAATTGGAATAGAGAAGAATTCATCTGTTGTCTTTTATTTTCTTGTTTACCACTCATTGCCTTGTAGGCACTTAATTGAGGGTCCTCTGATTATCAGCATGGATTGATATCATTGCACTCCAGGAACTGTGAACAGTGGGACAGATGTTTTAGGAGTCAGCAGAGGCATTGATAGCATACTGGCATGAATAATAAAAACTCTACATATCTACAAGGATGAAATGGAAAAAAAAATCACACCAAATTCCTTTCTTGTTCTAAATGAAAAACTCATGCTGGGGCACATAATGTGTTTAAGGTGTTGACTGACAGCAATAAACTTGTTAGCTCCTTCACTGTTATTTGGCTCATCAGGTGGTAGGTTGTATAAACTGTTATGCTATCCAGAATAAAGGAGCCGAGGGTCCTTTGGAAATTTTTTAATTCAATGTACTTGTTATTATTCTTCCAAGACTTGCCTTTCCCAGAAGGGATAATTCCATTTATAAGCCCACCTGTGACACTGTTGTATATTCTGGTCAGGTGTGTGCAAGTGAAGACTGGGAATGAGTAATAGAAGAAAAAAAAAAAAAGGAGCATTTCCTTAACAGATCATAAAAAACCCTCAGAATGCAAATTCTATATAAATCAGGATATGGTAATGGACTAAATATTATGATGTGTGGTGTGAGACAGGGTTTAAAATTAGGTAAAGAAAGGGAGCTGAAACAGAGTCCCTGTTTCTTTTCAGAATCAGATCTATCTTTATAGATAAAATAACCCACACATTCAAATATAGAGTAAGTAAGAGGTAAAGTAAACCCATTTTTAGGTAGGTTTTCTCATAAATTTTGTTTACAATATCTTCTTTGCAAACCTGACTTTAGGTGTAGAATAACTTTTGGACTGACCTTTCTACTTTGAAGCTTTTACTTAGCCTGCATACTATTGAGATCATCAATTTATTTGCTTCCTCATATTCTCAAGGTGAGATGTTTGTTTTTCAATGTGGGAATGAAAAGAGGAAACAAAATAATGAAACATTTGGAACTTACTATCACCAATACAGCACAGGACACAGGTGTGCTAAAAAGCATGATTTCTGCTGGGGTATTTTTTGCACGAGTTTATGTAACACCCCAGCTTGACCAAGCCACGAGCTCTTGAAAATCACATTTTACATGCTCCTAGTAAAGGTTTAGTTGAATTTTGCATGTACATGCCCTGAAGTTCCAAACCAAATGAGCTTATTCCAGTTCAAGGCCGCACAGGATTTTCCTTAATAATTACAATTTGAGTTTGCTTCAGAGTATGCTGGTTCCAGTTCTGTGCTTCTGCCATGTCTCATGTGCAGTATGATGCATGAGAGCTGAAGATGACAATACCAAACAAATAAACAATCAGCTTCATTATTTTTGGAAGTGAATTGAACCTAATATGAGTGGAAAAAATGGTCTTAGAATTTGGTGGCAAGACACTGTGAAAGTCTGAGTAGCAAAGGGATAAAATTTTAATTCTGGATTGTGTCTTGAACAGTGACAGACAGGGTGTTGAGATTGGAAATTAGGTGAGGATTGGAAGTGATATCTCAGAGACAGCTGGAAATACTCGATCTGGTTGACACTGAGACCCGAGGGAGTAGAGAATAGAGAATGAGATTTGAAGGGACAGATTAGGTAACAGAAAGAAACTAGGGCTTACTTGAAAGAATAATCAGAAAAGTCTGTCCCTCTTCAAATGCTCAAGTTCCTGTCTTTCTGCCATCTGAATCAGAAAGAAAAACACCTGGACCTCACTTCTACTTTGCCATGTGAAGGTGTTGGGCACTGTGTGACTCCCTATACTACTAACAGAAACCCAGGGGGATTATCTGCCTGGCAAATTGGCATGTAGAACACTGCTTCTGCAATATCTGGGATGAAATGCACTGAGGAGATGTACTTCATGGAGAGATTAGTTATAAAGGTCACTGGTCATCCAGTACGGTGTTTGTTCATGGTTGGACACAATGATCTTAAAGGTCTTACTCAATCTAAAGGTCTTACTCAATCTAAATGATTCTGTGGTTGCTTCCTGTCTGTCATCGTAATCACACAAAATTTGTTTCCAAGAGACTTGCATGAAAATATGTTAAAATGGGTAGAACTTTTCATGTTTAAGTGAGGGGTTTCAGAAGGAGAAAGGACAAGACAAAAATAATCGAGTGCTGTTCTGAAGAAGCATCTATTCCAAAGAGATCATACTTGACACTGTGCAAATGTTTCCTCAGTGCCTGACTTGATTTCATCAGGATCGGACTGGCAGCAGTCCCGAAATCCACAGCTGTACTTGCATGCAGTGGATTTTGACCTTACCAACTGATCTTTCATTACTGAATACTCTGACAAGCATTTCAAACTGATACAAGAAAGGAGAATTTCTTGACCTGAATTTCACTGTCTCTCAGTTCTTTGTTTTGAATCACTACATTACTGTCTCCTTTGTACATAAAGGGCAGCTTGGGATGTACAAGATATGAAAGGAATGTGTTCCTAAAAAAGGCCAAATCTACTGTGAAGGTGAAATGAAATAATCTGTAGACTCTCCCAATGAGAAGACCTTCTATCCTTTTTTCACCTATCAAAACAAAAGTTTTAAGTCCCAAAACCCCACCCCTACATATGGAATTTTTTTTTTTTTATAATGCATGTGCAGAAGATAACTGAAATAAATACTGGCAGAGTGTATTCTGTCACTTTCCCAAATCAGAATACTCAGCTTTTCCATCTTAGCCATGTTTTTTTTCAACTTCTGTGTTCTTCTAACAATGCCAACTTAATTTGCAACCAGATTAGTCATGCAATGAACTATTATAAAATTGTTAGCATGTTAATTCATGTGTGAAGTAGTACAGAGCCAAATTGGGGTTTTATTGGGAACATTTTAATCCTAGACTCTGTCAAGACTGTATATGGAAGACAAAATATATTTTTCCTTTTCACACAAATATTTTCCTTGTGATAAATTGTTATAGTCTTGAACCCCATGCTAGAAATACACACAGAGATTTCTTGCTATGAATTTCCCACATTCTTTAAAGATTCACAATTCAGCAGAATGTTTTTTAAATTTACTCATTGTTTTCCTGTAGACCTAGATTATGTTTAAAAAATCATTAAAGTGCTTATAACTAAATCATATTATATTAACTGTTGGACTCAATAATCTTGAGAGTCTTTTTGAACATAAATTATTCTATGGTTCTGTTCAGGATGAAGGAAAACAAATTTCCCTTTTTCAGACAAAGAAAAATATCTCAGATAAGTCTCTTTAGAAGTTTCTTAAACCACAGTCATAACTGCTGTTTGTGAAGAGGAATGAACAAAGTTATGCAACTAGCATAATTATTTTGTTATTTTGACAGGGGGAAAAGCTTGAGGGGGGGATGGTGTTGGGAGGAAGGGCAATGTGGGCAAAACCTAGTACTCCTGCCAGCTTTTGGGACTGAATTTACACCAAAAACTCTTAAAAATGGATTGAGCATGATTAATACACTTCCTGCTTTGTATTTACTCTGTAGGAGCTCTTAATCTTACCTGCCTCCTCTCAAAGATGGCTAAATAATCAACAGGCTTGATATGTCTATTAGTTTTGGTTTGGTTTTTTGCTTAAATGTGTCAGTGTGATATTTTCTACAATTATTTCACATCTACATAGTTTAATCTTAGAGATGAGGTAGTACAGAGAATAGAGTCAGGAAAGATTTTAAGAAAAACATTTTTTTTAATACCCCGTGGATGAGTAGATGTCAAAAGCATGGAATATCTGGCAGCTGGGGAAAAGAATGAGGTGATAAAGAGAAACTCTTTCAAGTTGAGTTTAAGGGAAAAATTCCATCTTTCCTATTGACAAATTCTTACTCAGACTGTTAAGAGAGGGTAGGGCAGCTCCTTTACTTTCATGTGGCTGATAATACACAGCCTCAGTCCAGAATGTGCAGCATCCCTGATGTATTTATCTTAGAAAGCATTTTCTTCTACCTCTCTTGGCTGTGATAGCTGTCTCTAGTGAAAGAACTTATCTATGTAGGCCCACATGGCACTACAGTACGTAGAGATAACCAAGTTAGCCTAACAAACCTTTTCTATGTTTTGCACTAGGATAAAAGTCAAGTCATAATCTCAGCTCCTTTGCTAACAGTCCCAGCTTCCATGCCACAAGTGATCTCAGGATTTCTCTACTTTCACTCTTTAAAACCTAATTTACTATGGAAAGACCCACCAGTGCAAGGCTATTTCTTAGTACATGTTCTTAACTTTGAATATGTGCACTCGTCTGTGACTCCAGTACTGGTGTATGTATACACAAGTATAAATGTATGAGTTCAGTGTAATTAGGAACTTTCTATCAGATTGATGAAGTCTTTCCATGAGTAGGTATTTGTATTAAGGTGAAGTTACTGAAAAATACCCTTAAAGAGCTGCATGCAACAAACATGTGTCACCCATAAGGGTTCTATGGCATTGGTGACAGTGAACAGAAAGAACAGAAGGGAACGTAGGACCAAAGAACATTCTTCCTTTATACAAAGCTCTGTAATCAGTAGTGTTTTCTTGCAGTTTTCCTGTCTGTAAGAATTGTGTGACAGTCAACTTCAAAAAAAACAACAACAAAATCCCCACAGAAAACCTAAACCTAAAACATAAAGAATATTTAATTTCAGGACTCAGGAAAGACAATGCAATTTGAAATTAGACTTCAAGGCGTTAATCATTTGAGTTAGATGAGGTGGCCATACATAATGTAGGTGGACATCTAGTGATGATTTCTCAATTAAGTCCTCTAGCGTAGCCTGAACAAAAACATTTGTCTGACTCCTGCTGGTAGTCAGTACTGTACATCAACTGGCACTGTGTTTGCTGTTTTCAATGGATAAAGGAGGGTTGTTGAAATTGTCAACTAAAGAAGCCAGAAGACTTTTCCTTTCATGTAATTTGAGATATTTGATTGCATTCATTAATTGATAATTTTTCATAAATTATTTTCATGAGTTATAGATTACTCCATTTCCAGAACTTGGGGTGGGGGGTGTGATTTCTAGAAGAATTTAATGCATTAATCTGTCTGAGAGGCTTGGTATAATTCCTGTCCCAAGTAGGACTCTGGTAAGCTTAACTCTTGTACATACATTTGGATTAGCAACAACTTGATTTCATTCTTGTGTGATGTTAGTTAAAAGTTTTCAGCAAATAAGATATGTTGACCAAATGATCAGAATAGTATTTTCTACCTCAGTATAATAAACATTATTCATAGAAACTGGCAATATCATTTAGTGCTGGAGTGAGATTGCAGCAGAGCATGAATCATTTCAAGTTTCAGAGCACCACTGCTCTGTGTGTTAACCTTGGGGTAGAGAATGGCACTCACAGGAGAGCCTGATCCCTCGCTCATAAATTAAAAACAGCAGTGGAATCATTGAGAGTTTAGTCAAGGAGTTTCTTTTTAGAGATGGCCTCTAGAAATATCCATGATCTAAAGTGTAGTTCCAAACAATTTCAGTCTTGTTCATACTAGGTTAATGAACTGGTCCCTTTCTCTCTTTTGGCAAAAATTTAGACTTTGTGTTGTAGTTATATTGGTGTGGCAGGAGGTGCAGGCCTACGGAACCTAGGATAAACATCACAGGCTTCCTAGAAGAAGTTTGAGTGGTTTCTTTGTAGTAAATAAATATATCAAAGTGGCTATTAATGCCCATTAGGAAGAAAAAAAAAACAAACAAGTAAAATTTGAAATTTTTTTGAGTTTTATTCAGGACGAAAGTGTTAAGTAATGGATTTGAAAATGTTGATTCTGTGAATATGGAATAGAAATGTGGTTGGCATGATTTATAATATTAACTTTATAATGTAAATATTGGTTAAATATTTATTTCTACATCTCATTATTTTGAAGCATTTTGATCCAATTATTCATACAATTTTATTTTCCAATACATGATATTTTTGGAAAGCTCAGCAGGTTGGGGGTGTGACAAAACCTCAGGGCCAAAATGCTGTAAGTTTGGACAGAGAAAATTTAAAGTGTGTTTCAATCAGTAGATGAATAAGCAAAAGAAAGCAGAACAGACCTATTTATAGAAATCCTGGTAGAATGCCAGGAATAGGCAATTGCCCTACAGACCAGTAGGGTGTGAATATTACAGGTAACATAAGGAGCCAACTGTCACATCTCACAAGTAGTTTTGTGCAGCAGATATTTCTGGAGCTTTCAAGTGTGTGTCATCTTGTTTTAAAACAATGAATGTGAAGATTATTTGCCTTCAATTTCTTAAGGTCAATATTGGTGGATAAGGTAGTAGTTGAAGATCAAAGTAGAGAGTGTTGGGTAAAGAAAAAGGGCATGGGCCAAGAACTGGTAAAGAAAAATAATGAAGATGAGGAGGTAAGACTGAATTCTTTCTAATGTCTGAAGTCTGTACTATGGTTATCTTTCATAAAGTTTTACAGATCATTAGTCTCTTAACTGATGCTTATGCCTTTGGGTAGGAAGGGAAATATTCTTTCATTTAACAATGCAGATATTATTCATGTAGGATACCTTTTTTTTTTTAAGTAAGGATTAGTGACATATAAGCTTGGGGGTATATTAGCCTCTCACTGTGTATGCATAGCTTTCATTAATGCTAATTAACTAATAATGATGAAGGTGCTGAGGATTGTCTGGAGATTAAAGAGCAGCTGGAAGATGCTGATAACCTGTGATACAGCTGTAGGCCATTGGCCCTGGCAAGTCATTAATCTTGGAAGTAGCTGGTACTGATATAAAATGACAAAAGGCTTTGGAGATGGGGAGGAGGTGGAAAAAAGCAGGCAGGTTGGTTGTAAATGAATACAGGATTACAGAAGAATTCAGTCTCATAATGTGCACATACAGCCCATAGGAACTGATCTTCCAGGCCCTATAGCAAAGGGAAGGTTTCTGGGTTTTTTGGGCATCCTAGATATGCCATTATTGGAAATATCCTAGATATTTCCAAGTTAAATCCCCAGAAAGAAGAAAGGACTGGGAACGTTGTGTTCTGTACAGCTGCACTTCTAGTTTGTATAATTCAAGGAACTAACTTCTTTTGATATAAATAATTTCGATTATGTGTGTTCAATATGGGCTAAGTAATTATTTCCAAGATATGAGTTAAACATTTCACCATTTTATTTCATATATGATTCAAAACCTTGTAAGATTTCATCATGCTTGCTTTCACTGTGTGCTTTTATAATGAGTTGTCAAGGGATGGGTTTTGGATGCATTGTTAGCTAGGCTTTGATTCTCTCCTCTTCTGTCAGTTATACCACTTTGTTGGGAGATTTTGCTAGCTACAGTAAATTAAAGTCTTTAGATACATTAAATTCAACAAAAGCACAATGACTGTACTTCCAGTGTGCTAGAACAATACAGGAAGAGCAGTGGGGCCAGATGATGGGGTCTAAAAGAGTTGTCTAACTAAAAGTGTGGTTTAATCATTTGAATCCCCAATTCAAGGTACAAAAGTTATTTAAATAACATGATAGACAGTAATTTAGGGAATCATAAGTCAAACAAAGAAGTAATCAGTAAATTTCATGTCCAAAAGTCATTCGTATTTTCTTCAAATTCTTAAAAGATTAAAGTGTCTGAAAGTGCTAAATCATTGTCTGCACTCACAGAACTATTCTGAAAACTCTGTAAGTAGATGATTTTATAGAAATGCTGTTTTGAACAAATATCAAAGTTTAATTTTCATTACCCATTTGTAGAACTTTAATTATTTTGTAACTAATAATCACAAAACCTCAAAGCTTTTTAGAGTAAAACTTTACTTAGACTTTCAGGGCTTTCTGTGATTTATTAGTGGATTCCCTTATGAGTAACATAATTTATAGTGTGGAGATGTCTTGGCACCTTTATATGTCCATATTCCAAAGTCCAGGAATTTGGTTTTACTTTCAGTGCACTGAAATGCCAAAAGGTCTATCAAAGTATGTCTGTGACAGACCAAGTACCTTGTTTTATTTATCATCTTGTCTTTTCCAGCCAAACTTAAGAGTTCCATATTTGTTGTTAATGCAGTGACATTCATTTAACTTGCAGTACTGTTTGTGATGCTGCCATTGGACTGGCACAAGACTGCTACCTTGGGACTCTTTATTTACTTGGAGAAGCTGTATGTCCCATTCATGTTATTTACATGAGCTACATTAAAAGAGAAATCTTGGGATTTCTTTCACTTCTTTTCCTTTCTATTTGAAAAAGCTTGCTGTTTGGTTTTTTTATTAGTTTTGTTTTGTTTTTGTAATTTTTTTCTTGGAGGAGAAGGTGGGCGTGTTTGGGGTTTTAAAATTATTTTTATGTACTGAATCAGAGTGTAGAAGCTGTTATATAACTTCTGTAAGCATTAAGGTCAAAGAATTTTTACATATGGGAAAATCTAAATTTGGTTCTTTTTGCTTGTTTACACAGCAGAATGGGAGTATATTTTTAAAGTATTTATACAGATAATTCATAAGCAGAGAAAAAACACTGAAAAAATATATACATTGTTTAGATATTTTTCAGCTTTAGATCCAGTTCTTGTTCCAATAATTTTGTCTTACAATTTTGGGTTGCAGGACTGACCATCAAAACTTTTAAGATCCAGAACCCCTTAAAGTGCTCTTTGAACTAACAGGATGCAGTATTTTCCTTAAAAATATGACATATTTATATTTACATGGCTATCTGCTGGGGGATTGGAGTAACTTTTTTATCTGAGAAGAATAGATGTTGAGCACTTAAAAATGAAAGACGTGATCAAGAAAAGCAGTTTATTTGGACTCCTGCACTGTGCTTATTATTTAGCATTTTATCTTCCTGGGAATGGAGAAGCTCTTAACAGTGTGTCCAAAACCTCAAAAACTTTTGAGACCGTTCTGATGCTGAGTTGTCATGAAGACATGAGTTAATTTGGACATTAGTAAAGGGAGTCATCTTTTTATACTTTTAGTAGCAGTTCCAATGTAGCTATGTAAATTTTGACATTATTAAAACAAATACTGTTTCCTACTTTGATAAGTGAGTGTTCTTTTGTATTCTTTATGCAAATCAGAATGCTTGTAAATCAATAGCCACTGTACAAGTTTATTCCGCTGAAAGACTCAATATTACAGGACTCTAGTTCTGTTCCACATTATGGCTTTTGTGCCAAAGTATGTGTTTGAATGATTTTCTCTCCTGTTTTCATCTGTTTTATGAAAATCTTCTGTCTAAAAGGCTCATCAGATAGCCTGATTGATCAAATGATCATTTTTCCTGTTTGAGTGAAGTGGATTTTGTTTATCTGACTCTAGTGACTTCCTTGAATAAATGTAAAAAACATTCTTTTGAGGAGAAATAAAACAAGAAAAACTGTGAAATGCACTCTCTGTAAGAGTGGACTTCTGGTTTACAATAAAATATATTTTTGAAGAAAACTTCCATAGCCATATCACAGAAAATGCTTTGTTTGGCCAGCTGCTGTACCCACTAATGTATTTTTCTCATGGCAGGAAAGGGCTGTTGGCTACTTAAAGACATAATTATAGAGAAAAGTGTTTATGGAACTACTGTTAGTCCTGTTTGAAATATGGCTCTAAATATAGCATGATCTAGAAGGCTCAAGTATTGGGAATTCTTTTATTTGATCCCTTCATGCGGGAGCTGACTTGCATTACAGACTTTCTCAAAACAATAAGATACCTTAGAAAATTAATATGAAATTTACCGTATTCTTTGAATCTGTCAGTAGTGTTAATTTAATTTCTTAGTATTTGTCCACTGTAAAAACTATTGAAGACTATTGAATTGCTCAANATTTCTTAGTATTTGTCCACTGTAGAAACATGGACTATTGAATTGCTTAATACAGAGCTTTAACTAGGACCAGTGTGTATTGACCTGAGATTAGCTCAGTTGGTTAGAGCACGGTGTTAATAACACCACTATTGCAAGCATGACCAGGGTAAGGGCCATTCTCATAAAAGATTGACTTGATGGTCTTTGTGGGTCCCTTCCAACTCAGAATATCCTGTGATCCTCTGGTGTTATGCCAGCAGATCATTTTCTTGCTTTTTTCTAAACTTTGAAACATGCAGATTGAACGCAAATATGACTTGAACAGGATTCTTTTTCCCCTGTGTTTTCTGTCTCTTTGCCCAGATATAGCACTGGGGAAGCTTAAGGAAGTTTTTGTTGCCTATTCTTTTGAGTAAAAAAACCACATAAATATATTTGTTTCACATCTTAAGTGACCATTAAGAATTAATTTAAGCCTGTATCTCACAAATGAACACAATCAATAAATTGAGTTTACATTGCAGTGTTCAAGAGAGCAGTATATTAAATTAAAATTAGTCATTAAATTAAATAGTTAAAGAGCTCAGAAATGCATTTGCTAAAGAAACATCTGTATCAAAAGGTGATGTTGAATTAAGATTGGAGAGTGTTCCTCACTCTCTGTCAGTGTAAAGCTCACAGTTCAAACTGCCCCAGGCAGAGATTTGAGCGAAGCAGCCAGACCCTGCCCTGAGATGGCTGAGTAGTGCTCACAAACCCCTCCTGATAACAGGCCCAGTGAGACAGAGCATCTGAGAGGGGCACAGTGCCATATGATGGGGCTGTGGTTGTGGCTGAAACTGATGCTGCTGCTGGATGAGGGAAAATGTGCATAAGCTTTCCATTTATCTCAAGTGGATTTTGCTGTACTTTCTGGTGGAACTGACAGTCTTTCCTCCTGATGTTTGATGTGTGGACTTTTTTTTCCCTAAACTTTAAGAAATGTTAATAATCTGTAGGCAGTTTTTTGTTGAGGCTGGAGGGAGGAATTTCATGCTTTTCACTCAGCAGTGCCTTTAAAAATATATATATGTTTATAATATATGTACTGTAGACTATAGTTGTGTAGACTCTTTGGGGTTTGTGTCTCTCAAAGGTGGATTTTACACTAAGGAAAAGTGCTGACATGTCATTTAGATGCAGCAATATAAGCATAAGGCCCCTTTTAGAAAGATAAGAGCCTGTCAGCTTTCACTACTATAATATATAATAGGTCACAAAAAAGCTAAAACGCAGGAATCATTTCAGGGAGAAGAAACATACTGATATGTTATAGACATTTAAAAAGGGCTGTTTGGTTTTAAGATGAAAAAATCCCTATAAATTCTTAGAACAATTCATTTCTGCTGAGTACATTTTGTATGGTCTGCTGAAGAAGGTTGCAAGATAGTTTTTCAATCCCCTGTATTACTGTCTTGCCCTGGAGATTCACAAACCAAAATTGCAGAGTTGTTAAAAACTGAGGAAGAAACAAGTTTGCCATGACTAGCAGGGATTGAAGAAAGAGAAAGGGAAAAAATCCCACACTCACCCCACCTGAAAGAACCCAAAAAACTGCACAGAATAAATGAAAGGCACATAAAATATGTAGGTGCAGCTTTCACACTTATTGCTATATAATTATAGATTTAGGGTGTTTCAAATGACTAAATTATTTCATATAAAATGTAATTTTAGTCTCTTATTCTATAAACCAGAAACTATAGTATTCTCTATTTGATATTATTCTGAATTTTCCTGTACTCTGTAAACAGTAGTCTTCTAAAGAACAACCAAAATCATTAGTTGCTGAGTTTTTCACCCATTTCAGCCTCTATAAATGTCTAAAAGATTAGGTATTTAGGATTAGTATTGCCAAGATGAGATAAAAACTAATCTTTTGCAAGTTTTTTTAGCTTGATTGCATAAGGCTTGGCAGCAGAGTAATACCTACCTTATTAAAGCAATAAAAAAACAGGAGAAGAATTGATGAAATTGGGGAATAGCTCAAAGTGAAAGTGTGTGTGTGTGACAACATAATTTGAGTTCTACAATTATGTAGGCAGTATTAATGATGGAGCAGAGAAACAATGGATTAGACCATCTTGGAAGAACTTAGTTAGAGGTTGCATCAGGCTGGCAAAGTTTTTATTAAAGAATAATTCTGAGATAAATCAAAAGTTTTCAAATTATTAAATTACTTTCTACATGAAAAATTCACCACTTTAATTAACACTTTTCCCTCACTAGAAAAGATAATACCTTTCCTACCCTTCCAAATGTTGTTCAGTATTTCCAATGTTGGGTGATTTTTTTTTTTTTAAAGGGTGTTTTTTCAGATTCATTTGCCACAATTACAGTCTGTGAAACAAAAGAGAATAATCATAATTAAGGATCCTTATATTGCTTAGTCACAGAAACTGCTGCATATCTGTGCTCCAAAGTAAATGCTTCCTACTCTTTGATAGACAAATTAAGTTTAAAACCCTCAAATCAAGTGTAGACTTTTGTACTGTTACCTGCCTACTGTTACCTGTAAATGCAAACTAAAGAGCTCATATGCCACCTCTTCTTCAGGGAAATCCTCTGTGGGAAGAGTATTTTTCTTCATCTAGCACAAAGCTGAGCTTTTTTCTTAAGTATCATGTGATGTTTTTGTGTGAGTCAGAAACTGAACACTTTGTCTTCTGGTACCTGATCTAGTGCAAAGCATCCCATTTTGGAGGTTTAGAATACAAACTAGCTGCTGCTTCTATGCTGACAGTAGCTTGAGTTCCTGACCTGATATGGTTGTCTGAGTTGCCCAGAAAGACCAAGACTCCACACCATTTAATTATCTATTTATCATCATTTCTTATTTCATGATGACAAGACATTATCTTGTTTTAAGAAAATGAAACTATTCCATATGGGCAGTTTTAACTTCATGTTGTCTGGATTTCCAAACTTACCTCTGTTAGTTTTGTATTATTATACATGTGAAAATTTTAAGAATGGTGTTCTAATGTGTTTTGTGGTGGATTATTTGTAGGGGAATGGATTTCTGTGTGATCCACTTTGGCTCTTATGAATTAGCTTACTCCTTAAGGAAGATTTAGGCTGGTTAATCTCTCAGATAAAGGCTCAAACCAGTTTAGCTGAAAGCAGTGAGGACAAGGACAGATAGTCACATTCTGTACAGATTAGTTGATATTAGAGGTAACAATAGATCAAAAAGAAACCCAAGAGCAGCAGAGAACATTTAGGTCTATCTGACTTTTAGAATTCACAACTTTATTTTGGAAGCAGTATTTTTGCTTCAATTCTTCATTTATTTCCTTATTAAATAAAATTTTATATTAACTTTCCTCACTTTGTGGTTCTGTTCTTCATCTGTGTCCAATTACAATCATGTCATACGTGATACCTTTCTGTTATTGGTCATTCTTCAGTGTTTATGTGCACTAAGATATGCAAATGCTCAACACCAATACTGAGTAAATGTACCATGAATTTGATGTACTGCCATAGTCTTCATAGAGTTCTATATATCTGCTAAGTACTTTTATATATCTGTTATGTAACATGCAAATACCAACCTACAGGACTCAGTTTTTTAGTATGAGCCATTCTGTTGCTTTTCTGTTCTTCAAATCCAAATTGATATTAGGATTATTGAGAATTTAGGTGGGAGAAGGCTTTAAGACATGAGCAGTTCAAACCCTTCTTCAAAGCAGGGACAACTGTGAGGTCAGATCAGGTTGCCAGTCTTATATTGAAGATGGTACTGTAGTAATTCACAGTACACAATAGGTGTCAATTTTCCATTCTGAAGCAATGTAAGTAACAGAAACACTGAATTTAAGACCAGTAAAAATGTGCTGTACTATCTGAGGCAAGACATTCATTCGTGTAACTTTTGTGGTGTTTATAAATCAGTGCAGTCAGCCAGGTGCACAGGGTGTCAAGGAGGATTCTCTTTCCCTGTCTGTCCTTCATTGCTCTCATCTGATTCCTAATAATACCCTATAAACTGCTATTCACACACTCCTTTGTATGAAAGAAATAAAAATCTCTTTGTTGTTGTGTAAAATACCAAACAAAACTATGGATTTTCAAAGGTGCAGGTCAGTAGATAAAAATCATTCACCTCCTGTTTAACTTCCATCCCCAAATGAGAGTGAAAGGAATTACTGGATGATGGTTTGCAGAGTGTGTGCTAATGCTTTCACGATATTTTACAATTGTATGTGTAAGCAGTTGGGAATTCAGGAGTCCAGGTGTTTCTTAGGAAGAGGTTTTTCAGTGGTTTTCAAGGTAATGTCCTGCAAGTAAGGAATTGATGGTTCATTGTCTAGCTCTTGTTATTTCAGTGACGTGCTGTGCAGCATCAGCAAAATTATCTGTACTTCCTCCTTCCCTTCTGCTTAACTGCTGGAGGCATTTCCTAACAGAAGTACTGGGGCTTATACCATATTATTGTTACTGGTCTTTGGAAATTTCACTGGTATTATCAATGGAGAAGTAAAAAACTGACTTTATGTTTTGATTTTCTTTTTCTGTTGCTTTTTGATAAGTTAAACTAGTGGGTGTTGTATAGCAGTCACTTTTCTGATTTTTTGATAGAATTTTCTTGTGTATTTCAGTGAACAGACAAATCAAACAACAAAGCAGAACAGGAGCTATGTGCAGCTATAAGAAATTTAAAGCTATGAGTATCAGTGCAACCTATGTTAATGAAGTTATAAAATGTGTTTCAAGATATATCTGATGTGTACTGAGGCTCTAAATACTAATGCCAAAAATAATAGCAAAAATTAGAATTTTAAAGAGCTTTTTATCAGTAGTAGTCATTGACCTATAAATTTTTAAAACTAGCAGGTGATCATTGTAGGTCCTGTCCAACTGAATTATTCTATTTTGTTCTAAAAGTTTAAAGTATTTACTGAACAACCAAGCCTTTACACTCCTAAAATTTCTTATAAGAATAAGGCATTGGAAATTAAAATACAGCATTTTAAAAGATTCCCTATGAGTAATCATGTTTATGGTTCAATAATGTAGCTATTATAACCATAGTATTTTCTGGGTTATGATATTTGAATTAATCTTACTATAATTTTCATTTTAACTGTTAAGATCTTGCACTTGGGTTACTGGTTTCTGAAACAAAAAATAAATTGAGATGAACAAAGGATAATTTGTGCTACTTTGCTCCTTTTTTTTCCCACCCCTTTGCCTTCTTTCTAGTTCTTCAGTCAGTCCTGATGGAAAAAATTATACGAGATGATGTGCAACTGTGTCTTTTCCCCAGGCAGCCTCTCACTGCTGCTAGTTATTCTTTGGCAGTCTGAATCTTTCATCTTGGCATTATGATACAGCCTGAATTGGAAAATTAACATTAATAGCAGCAGCAAGTGTGAGGGGAGCTAGTTTAGGCTGCTGAATTTCATTCCTGTCTAGTACTCTTGAGGGGAGTAGGACCACTGAGAGTTGATGTGCGTGGAAAAAGAGCCGAGGCTGTGTGTTTGGACTTTATTTCCCCTTGTTCTTAGAAAAATATTCTTCTTCACTGCTGCATATTTCCATGCTTTTTTATGTTCTTTTTTTTCCTAAAACATCCCCATGTGAATAAATTTATTCAGAGAATAAATTTATCTGTGAGCCAAACCTATTTGGATGGATGAATGAGAATTTCAGCTTTTCCTTTTTTTTCAGATTCTTTCCCATGAATATCTGTAAACAGTAGTAGATGTTCAGTTTTGATACCTCACAATTGAGGCAGAAGAAAACAAAATAGATGTTAAAACTCATAACTTTTAAGACAACTATTTTTTCTGATGTTTGGGGGGTATTTTTTAGTGTCTTCGTCACAATTCTGAAGGCCATTACTAGAAATTATATTCAGACAAACTTTTAGCATGATGCCAGGTGGTGTTGCCAACATCAGCTGTCAAAGGGAAATGCTAATTCTTATCAGTATCCATTTCAGACAAATAAGAGTGAAATTTCACGGGACAAAGTAAAGCCACTTTTAGCTCTTGGGCACTTTCTCTAATTTTTTCAGGGACTTTCTGTAAATGATGAGACACAAGAATATAGAGTTAAGGTATGCATACAGATGATTAGATTCAGACCAGAATGTTGAGCTCATTGAACAAACAGTGAGACACTCAGAGACGCGATGTGAGAAATCACTGGACCTGTGGAGCAACAGGATGAGAAGGTGACAGGACTTGTGTTACCTTGAGGAGTGGCTAGGCTCACAGATTGTTAGGGGTTATGAGAAAGGTGGCCAGAACTCACCAATACCTGAGGGAAAACCTTTTGGGAAGTGAGAACTTGCAGGCTAAGTGGAACCTTGGTACTTGCATCATTGGTGTTGTGTTAGGCTGAGATGACCTGGATATCAATATCAGAAATTCTGAATTTTGCAATATTGTAGCAAATTTGAGATTAACAAGAAAAAGTTAAGTAGGCACAAATGCTTGATTTGGGAGCAAGCAAGAGTAGAGAGTAGGATGTCAAAATGGAGAAAAGGGAGTATAATAATGACAGGTCATGTTAAAGCAAGCCAATAATCAATATGCTTGGGAGGTTGGATCTTGCACCTTTTCACTGCAGTTTGTTCTATCTTGCTTTTAAACTTTTATGTTAATTATTTTCTGTGTGACTGTGCTCTTGTGTGTGTGACCACCAGTGACCTCCCAGCAGGACTGTGCAGTGAGTGGGATCAGAGATTGGGGTCCAGCTACTGGAGAAAGGGCCGTAGGACACAGGGAGTAAAGGCAGAGATTTCTTATGGGAGGACCAGATGCTCCAGAGACCAGGAGTCCAGGGCCAGCTCTCAGGGATCCATGTTTGACTGCTGGTGACCTCCTGTGGTGATCCCTGAGGCTGGATGTTGGTGTTCATAGAGTGCTGCTTGTCTTTATGTGGATTTCATAAAGGTACATTTCTCCAGTTACACTGACCTGTGTGGCCAGGCATGTGGGCACTGTGCATCCCTGAACTTTGGCATATGTGTAGATCCACTCTGGGATGGTAAACCTCACAGCAAACAGCCTCCCTCACTCTGTGCAGGCATGGAGGAGCCACAGGTTGCCCATCAAAGTCTTCTTCTGGTAATTTGTCACAGATTGTGAGCCATGCAGAACCTGTGGGGGCACAGCAAACTGTGTAATGAGTGGGGAGACCCTGGCTGTGTGGGGGCTCAGGGTAGACTGGCATGGGACATAGATTGGAGCAGACACCTCCCTCAGAGGCCTTGCCCCACCATGGCCAGAGGTGGGCAAATAGAGCCAAGATAATGGCTGGGGCAGTGGCCCCAGGACTGCCAGGCATGGCCATAGGGACAGGGAGTTCTCCAAATGGACAGCAGGGAGGGATGTGCCCAGGTGCACTTCCACCTGTAGTGTGGGGACACATCTCATACTGTGTCTGCCCCTCCTGGGCCACCACGTGGCTGCCACCTGAGAATTTATGGGGTATTGACTATTAGCCCTTGAAGCCACGTGCAGTAAGCAGACTTTCCATGCTGTGGTCATTACACATGAGAGTTGTCATCTTGTCCTACCCTGAGTAGCTGCCAAGCCGTGTGCTTGTGCAGAGTTTTCTTTCCTGCCCTGTCATCCCACGTGCTGGATGGGGCACAGCTGAACTTCCCCTGCGGGGAAGTTTCCAGGCAGTCAAATGTAAATTTGTACCTTTCAAGTGTATGTACAGACCTCTGTTCAGGCTCTCTCTATACTGATATACTTGTTTCCAACAAACTTACAGGGGAGAGTATCTGTGAGCAAGTCATGTAGCCTACTTTGTCTAGAATTTTAGTCAAGTGCTTTGATCCCTTTCTCATTAACAATTTCTCACTGTGTTGAATAAGTATTTACAGTTTATTTTCCAGCACACCTGAGGTAGCTTCCCTTCATGCAACTGATTTAAAAAAACTTCCCTGTGATTTGTTAGCATTTTAACACCTCAGTCACATTATTTACAGAAATCTGTTCTCAGCTCACTATTGGAAGTGTTTGCACAGCAATGCTAACTGTCCTTTCTTCAGAATTGTCTGGGATTACTGTAATCTTCCTGAGGTGTGTAATCACTCTGGCATTTTCTGGGAAAGGCCTAGGATAAATGGGCCCATAAATTCCCACATCCCATATCATAGGGCCTCTTTACAAGGCTTAATTTTCTCATCTAGTAGGTCTGAGTGCTGAAAATGAGCTATGAGAGGGTGATCAGTGGCCACTGTGACAAAGCCACCAGCTGTCTGTCTCATTCCTTTGCTTACTGCAGTGTGACAGGCAATGCTTATGACTTAATAATTAAAAGTGGTTAATCCAAGTGACTAGTGCAAAATAAGTGAGACCGTTAATGTAAGTGTCAGCATTGTGGGCATAACTTTGCTCCTGACAAATCTATTGCACAGGGTTCAAAAGGCAGAGTGTATAACTTGAGGAAAAAAACAACAATGGAGATCTGACACTGCAGCTCCTTCTAGCCTCAGTATATGTCCAGGGCAGTCACATATGAGAGGATCCACTACTGTCAGCATTCTGTACCTAACAGCATAAGAGCATGTCTCAAAATAATTATTTTCAACATCTCTTACAAAAGCGTATTAAAAAATGCAAAATATTTCAGAAGTAATTTACTGCAGATTGGCTATTCTGGTAACAGTAATTTAGAAAAGTACAGGTGCATACATTGCTCACCTTTCCAAACTTTGGCATAAACCTAAAATTTATGCTTAAAAGTACAGGCTAGAGTTTGCCTTAATGTTCTATTCATAAACAGTTAAAAAACTGGTACAGTTGATAAAATATGGAATATTAACATTTTACTGTTTATCTTAAATTTCTACTTCTAAACTACCCTATTTGTGTCTTGACTTTGCTATTCTGAATAGACATTCTGTTTAAAACATCAGTGGAGTAGTTTTAAAATCTTTATAACAAGAAAGAGTAGTGTAATAAACAGGAACAGCAAATTATTGCAATAATACATTATTAAAAAATAAATCAGAATGTGATTATTTGAAGTCACTTAGAACATTATAGACTTGATGACATTGTCACCCAATTTGGAAAATTCTATATTTTTTTGTAGTTTAACTGGAAACATTGTATGAAGGTACCTTCTTGTGGATAAAAATGTTTTTTTTAATGTTCAAAATGAAAGAATTAACAGATTAACAGACTAGGTTTCAGGGATTTGTCTGGTATTTCTTTTTTTATGTTTTCATTAGATATTCTCATTAGAGGTAGAAGTGTCATATTTATTTTATTTCATTTATTATGAATGTCTGAACTAAAATAGAGATAATTTTTTTTGCATTTAAAAAGATTCTTTTGATAAAATAGTAATGAGTGTATTAATATTAAGGTAATCTTATTTCATCAAAATTGCTAAAATAATTTTCAAAAGAAAATATTAATTAGCTGAAAAATGAACTGAGATGTTGTGGTTTTTTTCCCTGTCTTCTGTCACTTAGATACCAAAAATGTCACACTTAATTTGAAACTTATATTGAGAGCTCCCTGTTGTTGATTCACGTTTGGAAGAACAGAGTTATTAAAAGTGTGCTGTGTTCTCTCTCTATTTGCTGGACTTGTAAGAAAAGTAAAAACTGACCTCTGGCAGTATCTTTAGTTGCATGGTTTGGGAATATCTTTCAGTACCTTTTAATACTTGTAAAAAAACCCCGACTACAGCTGTGATGAAAATTACAGTAGGCAGACTCAAGGGAATAACTCCAAAGAATGTGTAAATTTAATACAAAAACAAAACATCTGTTAGAAAATGTTTCTTAGGGCTAATGCAGCCTAACATGTTGGATACTGAGTGGATGTGGGTGGGAATGGGAGTGAGCACTGTCTATACCTCAGAAGAAGTGCTACCTCTTTTCATCAACTAAACACTCTAAAAAGTTAGAGGAAGGAGAGTTTTACCTTATGAAAATTTTAATTTTTGCTTTTAACACTCTTTCTTTTGAAATATATGGCCAGGAATCTCTCTTATCTTGACACATTGGTGGTGTGTGGGTGTGGGGAAAGAAAAAAGAGAAGGAAAATGTTTGTGAAGTAAGGGAGAGAGCTTCATGCAGTCTGGGAGCAAACACTGCATGGTATGGAATTACAGTGACATAAAATACTTGGAACAGGAAAAAGAAGCTTTCATAGTATCCTCTGATAGTGCAAGGAAGCACTTGGTATCACAGAGCTTACAGAAAATTCAAAATCATGAAGGTCATTTCCACTTCTAGATCCCAAGAGCTGAACTTATTTCTGATATTAAAAACTTAAACAGTGCTAAACTTTTGAAATTCTGTAGTGCAAAGCTAGAAAATGTTCTTTTGAATATAAGGTCAGTGACAGGCATTTTTGAGAAGGCATGGAATAGGATTGAATGTACCACAGAATCATCAAGGTTGGAAGAGATCTTCAAGGTCATTGAGGCCAACCATCAATCTAGAACCACCATAATCGCCTCTAAATCAGATCCCCAAATGCCACATGCAGTCATCTCTTGAACTCTCCCAGAGATGGTGATACCACCCCTCCCTGGGCAACTTATTCCAATTCCTTACCACTCTTACAGTTACCTGATTGTTTCTTTTTTTTTGGTAATATTTATACCTGCCCCTGGTACAACATAAGGCGGTTTCCTCTTGTCCTTTCACTTGAGCCATGGCAGAAGTGATCCACTTCCTCTCCACTACAACCTCCTTTCAATAATTATGCCTAATGTCTGCTCTAGGCTGTGAAATCATTCATAGCAAGCATGGTAATCCCTGGCATTTCCTCTAGTTTTGACAGGGCTGGTATCCTGCAGGCCTCTGCAATGGCACAGCTCTCTCATTACTCTTCTCTCCTGGGCCTTCTCTCCTTCATGCAGTTTCCTGAAAAGCAGAGCATTTAGCCCATGAGACTCTCTTTTAGTAATTTTGCTTATGTAACTATTGGTAGAACAGAGCCTGCAAGAGCATACAGCTTAAATAAATAGTAAACAAATGACACTTTAGTTGTTGTATTTCTCACTTTCACGCATTTTGCTGTCTTAATCTCCACTGTCTGGAAAGCAAACTAATTTATGATTAAGTACAATGTAGTCTAAAGTGCTTGAAGATCACACTGAGATTCACCAAATGGTACACTTACTCGATGAAGTGTCTCTGTAGACAGATTTTTTTGTCTATATTTGTTGTAGCTATTGATGATTCCTTATTTTAGCAAACAGCATAAAATTAAGGTGCTAGGATCTTTACCTTTTATCATGTTCAGAGAAGATGACTTGTGCCTTAATAATAAGGATAATGGAGACATATTTGATTAAAGGGTCATACAAAGGGGAAGATCACATGTGAGTTTTCTAAATGTAGTCTAAACTCTTTGGACTTAAATACTGTAGAACAGTCTTTGAAGTATCGCCATAATGGTTAATGTGTGAACCATTTAAAAAAGAGGGAGAGGGGAAGTGTTGTATTGCAAATCTCACAATGAAGAACCACTCCTATAGTCTGAGAGAGCATTTTTAATTTAAAACAGCATTCATGAACCTTCAGAATTCCTTTGTAAATGTAGAATGAAAATACATGCATATTTTGGCTTCAAATTTTTAGCTAAAACTAATCTCATGAATTTTTTGATAGCTTAAACTCAATTAATGCCTCCAAATGGCTGGTGCTTATGCACAGCTAGGTATTTTACAGTTCTTTTTGTAATACCAGCACAAATTTCAACTCCTGAAGACCTTGCACTGGCTTTTTACATAATTTTAATATACTTAATATTCAGGTGAAATAATTACCTTAGCCACATCAAATATATTTAATCAAGTGGGAGGAAATGAGGTTCTTTCAATTTACCTCAAAATTGACTTTCAATTTCTTATAAATACTTTTACTTAGTTATACCACTCTTTTAAAAAGTGATATTTGCAAGACAAAATATCCTGTAGAGAAAAAGACAAAATATTTCTGTGGAAAAAATGCTTAGTATTATTTTACTCATTTAGCACAGTGAAAGGTAAAAGACCATAGATTTTAACATTAGTATTAAAATGTAAAAGTTAGTACTATTGAATAAGTATATTGTGCATTCATTGTAAGTCCTATCCAATAAAGTAATCAATTTGCTGTATGAGGGATCCAGTCTTTTTTGCCTTCATTCAAGTTACAGGAATTTTTGCCTTCTGTTTGGATGCATCCAGAACATTGTGATCTTTACTGGCATAGAGTTTGAATGTTTCTTTCAGAGAAGAATTTAGGGATTTAATTATTTTCTTCACAAGTTGTTCAGTGGTCATGCAAAACCGAAATGATTTGATGTTGCATGCAGTGAAAAATATGAGGGAAAAATGCTTGATTTTTTTTCCCAAGCTTCTGAGAAATGTTTTATTTCATGCATAGCTCTTAAGTACTGTGAATGACCTTCAGTAGTTCAAATACAATCTCAGTAAATATTTGAACATTAACACTTATGACTTTATGCTGATGTTATAGTTCCATGATGAAATGTGTTGCTAAGCCCTAGCTAATGAACTCTGCAGAGATGCAGAATTTATGGGCTTAAGTGTAGCCCTTTAATGGTGTTGTATTTCTTTGGTAACCAAGCAAGTATGAGGACACAGCCCTGCACTGTCTCCTACAGGTGTGTAGGCATATGCCAATCATAATTCAAATGATCTTACAGCAATTGGTTTCACAACTTTTAATAATAAACCAAATTTTGTTCCTCCTGTTGACCTATGCAACTCATGCTAGGGACAAATGAGAATTAGTGAAATGTCCTGAAAATATACTATATTCTGGATTATGTGTCATTCATAAGTTGAAACCAAAAATTACTTCAAGTATTACAGTACCATGTACCTAAAGTTTTGCATTAATGGAATGAAATACATATAAAATACTGAAATAAAGCTTTGGCCATCTGATAGAACCCAAAACTTCTCCAGAAGACTTTTAAGCAACTTACTTTATTCTGCACATGTGTAAGGTTAATCAGTTTCTTAAAATGGTGACAAATTTCCTATTACTTCTTCAGCCTATTTTGTTTTCTGGATGATATCATAATGATTAATTTATAAAGCTAAATGGTTTTTCATGAACCTATGTCTCCATTTCATGGAGGCCTTATTCTCTGTAAGTCAGAGGAAAAAGAAGTGTTGTTTATTTCTTTCTGGTCTAGTTAAAGCTTCCTGCTACTCACTCATCAATGATTTATATGTCATCCTAGTTCTATCAATCTGGCAAATGAATATTAGAAATCCACAGAAAACATCTGAGACTGAGAAAGTGATTTTACTGTTATTCCACTTCTAAATTAACAGATTCAAGCATGAATTAGTTATTTATCTACAATCCTGACTCTAGAATTAGAGGATTATTTATGTATTTAAGTGTCTTAAAATAATAATCTATTTCATATTCTGCAGAATATCAATTTAGGAATAGCATTTCAAAAGACAAGATACAAATTTTTGGTTTTGGTATTTTGTTTTAATAACAATTATTTGTTATGCACTCTCCACAAAAAGGAAGTCTAATATCTGTAAAATACTGAAGTTAGTTATAGTTGTCACAGGAACGTTTACCTGCAGTATCATTTCATATGAAACATTTTTATTTCAGTATAATTGCTAAACTCAGTCAAAACACTTCAATGTCTTTCAACAATAAAGCACATTTACCTAGGCTGGGTTAGTATTCAAATATTAGCAGTCATAAATATACATGCCTTACATACATACACAAGTACAAAAACAAATATATAAGGAAATATGTTTTAGTAACAATTTGGAACGTATATAATATATACATAATATATAAAAAGGTATTTTGCTACCTTACTAGATCTCACTTTCAAAGAATTTAAACCCTTATTCTCCTTTTGTAAAGTACTTAAACTCTTACCTGGATACTCTGTCTTTAAAAGTAATATTTCTCTTCTTAGTCTAATTACTGTAAAGTCAATGAGAATCTGTTTGGATTTTCTTTTCCTTGAGCATAAGGGATCCGGTACCTGTTAGCAAAGGTCTCTGTGTACTGAATTTTATCAGAAAGCTGACAGTTGATTCTATGGCTTATAAGCACAACAGTAAATGTACTAGGAAATATATTAACCTGTCATTTTTATCACAAATATCTTTCCTACAAAAATCAGAAAAAATGTTAAACTTACCTCTTTGTTTTCCTATATATGAAATTGCTTTTTTCCCCTTTAGAAGGCAGTCTGCCACAAAAGAAAAGCAATAATGTAATTGGTTGTACTGCCTCCCATCTTTTAAAGGATATTGCTGCATTCTTTTATTTGTGTCTAGAGCTAGAGGCAGCTTTTAAAATATTTAAGTTGCTTAAATGAAAATGTGATTTAAAAATAAAAGGTATTAATGAATCTATGGAGGTTTGCATTCAATTCCAAAAGCTTATTTAAAACAAAGCAGAAAAGTTTTAGTGAGTGCATAGGTACAGACACTAATCTCTTTCATTCAGTTTAAATTTTTTAGTATTTGGGATGGATGCAATTATTGAGGAAACCTATTACCTCAGAGTTGCATCAATAATTTGTGTACAAAGGGGAAGAAAGTAGGGTTGTTTGGGGTTTTTTTTTTTGTGTGTTTTTTGTTTTTTTTTTACTTTTCTAAAGTAGAATAATTGCTTCTGCTAAATATATTTAAGTCTGAGTTAATGAAAACACTTAAGTAGCTGTGCCTTGCTGCACAGATGGCAAAACATCTACTGCTCTTATTCTGTACATCAGGATTAGGTAAAATGTCTCATGATACAGCATTCAGTTGCCTACCACTGAGCAAACACTGTAGTATTTGGGGGTGGGGGAGGATAAACAAATCAAAACACGCTTCTTCAAATGGTTGCATTTTGTCTGTTAGGAATGGGGTGAGCTTTCACAAGTTTTTCATTTCAATGAGCCAGTAGCCTGTGTTAGAGCCAGAAAGAAGTAGCTAACAGTTCTGCTTTTGTAAAAGCTGCTCAGTTAGATTCCTTTTGCCAAAGGAAAAGGTGATGGCACACTGCGCTTCACCGTGGCTGAAGAGGGGAGTTCTGTGTACCCTGGGCCCCTTGGTACTGCCCAGCATTGCCACAAAGCTCCTCCCAGCTCTTGTTTGAGCTCTTGCTCCCCTCTCCATGTCCTGTGTCCTGGAGTGCAGCCCAGCAGAAAGGTGAAGGTGTTCCTGCTGTCTCCACTGGCACAGCCCAGCTCGGTGCTTCTTGGGTGCCATGGGTGGGATGGGGTTCTCTCAGGCACACCGTGAGCCCCAGCTCTGCACGGGGCTCCCCATCCTCTCTGGTGGACAGGCAAGCACAATTACACACCACAGGGCAGAGCTGCAGGAGGATGAGGAGGCAAGCACCTAATCCTCATAAAATGCACGGTAGGAATTCAGTGTTTTGAAGGACAGTTAAGGTTTTTAGAATTAAAAAAAGCAATATATGTGCCGTGTAATTTCTAATTCCCACTTTGAAGTTCCACAGATTTAGCTGATCTGTGATATAATCTTCTTGGTTTTGGGAAGCAAAACTGTGTTGTGTTTTAGACAAAAGTAAAATGAAAATCAGTGGTGAAAAACTTCAGTACCACACTTAATCTCATTGATTGAAATGTTTAATTGAAGTGTTTACAATCAAAGCCGTGTTTAGACTAAAGCTCTTTTCCAATTAGATTCTCTGGAGTTTGTTTTTGAATGAAGTATACAAGAACTTAGCCAATAGATCATTTACTTCATAAAATTTCAGCCCCCAGAAAAACTGCAGAAATGTTCTGCCATCTTCAAGCTTTTCTTTATTGTGTATTACGCTATTAGTGACAGTTTATAAACTTGCTTTCAAAAAGAGCTATATTTTAATGGGAAGCAGCTAAAAAGCTTTTCCAAGAGTAGGACTAAAAACATCCTGAGTAATTGTCATCAGACTCAATGGTACATAGGGAATACTTGCAGGGAATATATTATAAAAGCTTTTGATAATGAAGGCTTTGAAAATTTCTAACCTTAACATTGTCATACTGTACTTCACTTGTACTAGGTTCCTTATACTTTATTAGTTTTTCACATAAACATAAGAAATTTATTTTTTTTAAGCATTCACATTAGAACTGTAAGTTGTGCAATTTCAAAGTACAATTTAAAGGTTCTTGTATTCAAAGGACTGCTTGTTGATTTTGGGTCTTATCCATGGTCACTGGCAAGACACCTCCTGAATTTTCTTAAACGCTTTTCTAGGACGCAAAAGTTGTTATTTTTCATAGGTAGAACTGTGATTTACTCCTACTTTAGCAATTTCCTAGAGGAGATGGATTTGAGAAAATTCAAATCTAATATTACCATAACCACCATCTTTAGCTTAAACCCCCATTTTATCTGTTCCCTTTAGCTTTTTTTTTTTTTTTTTAATCAGCTAATATAGGAAGAAGTCTCACAGAATATGTTGTTAGGCTGCTACTTTCCAGTAACAGAATAAGTTTTTCAAGTGAGTTTCAAATAATCTTCTTTAGACATAATAATGTGTTTAGGATAATGGCAGCTGAATTTCTATCCTTTCTTTTTAACATTTTGGAGATTTGATTGGCTTGTCCAGTTCAACATAGGTATATTTTAAAATGTCTTAACTGTACTTTAAATAAAGATAGCTTTAAACTGAAAATTATGCCTAGATTAGCTTTGAAGTTGTGTGTAACAATGTATTATCTTGCTATAGTGTTGCCCACTAGAATAACATCATTCTAATTAGCTGCTCATAAGAATCTCATAACAACTGAAGAATGAATCTCCATTGCTTCCTTGCTTTCTTGGATCAGTATTTTCCTTCTCTGCTTTTGACTGTGGTTGCTGGCAAATATTCTCTCTATTTCATCCTGAAAAAGCCCTTTATTTGTATTTTGATGTATTAGAAAAAAAGAAAAATGGTAAAGAATATCAACTGTAGAAATATAAGAGTTAAAACCAGTAGTCTACTAGGTCTGAATTTGGATGAGATAATTTCCATTCTTGGAGTGCTGCATGCAATTCTTGTAATCAGGAATATCCATACCATATTCCTGGTATCCTTACTGTGTGGCTTGAGTGAGTCCTTCATGTTTAATCATCTATTTTTTCTCTCCAGTATTTGGGTTGGGAGGCAAGGTCATCCACATTGAGTACCTTCACACTCAATGCAGACACCATAATTTTGTGGTGTTAGCATCAATTAAACTAAGTGTTTTCCCTGATAACTTTCTAGTAATTTGATTACTGATCATATTAGGAAAGTATTTATACAAAAAGATTGATTCATGTATGTATAGTACCTGGCAGGCATATTTTTATTTATATTTATTATATTTTTATATTTATTTATATTTATTATATTTTTAAGTTGATGCTATTATAGGAAATTTAGAGATAAAAGATGTTTGGTCATTTTATATTCAGATTTTATTTTCTTTGATATGCTATATTACTTTTTGACCGAACACATAAGTAGAATATCTTGGGTTAATTTTCCATCAGGAAAAATGACTTAGATCTTAGGAACTAAATAGTGTTTGTGATTTAGCTTATTATCACATGTAGACTGCTTGGATTTGATCCTCAGTGGTGCTCAGAACTGGAATTTGGGCTAAGATGTTCAAGTATCTCAGCAGCATCTTGCGTTTACCAGGAAGTTTGTTTGGAAAATTTCAGCAAAGTAGGAAGTGTCCAGAGTCTATTCCATCACATGTTGTTCAGCTCCTCTGGAACAATCAGAGGTTCCCATTTTTAGGACAGAGATTTCTTGCAGAGTAACATTGACAGTGCACCCTGTTGCTGACACATCTCTAATGTCTTATTGTTGTTTCACTCTCTTATGTTGCTAAGGCTGATCCTGATACCTCATAAATATAAAATAAGCCTCTAGCTAACTAAGCTCTTGCATTTAGTGTGAAATAAATGTAAATAAGATTACAATTTGGCCTAGAAGACTTTTAATGAAAAAAATTCCTAATAAGGTTTTATTTTATTGTAGGCGGTATAAATAATACTTCTGAAAATATTTATATTTTTTTCTATTCAACTTGTTTTTCTGGCAAAGGTTTCCCAAGAATTTAAATATAGAAAAAACTTAAACTCAGACCTCTTTCCCAAGGATTACATCTGATCTATAAGCTTGATTAGCATGTATCTTTTGACATGCTGAGCTAAACAGAATTTGAGATACAGCTAAAGAAAAATATCTTTCTGTCTAGTTCAAAACATGTTGATACCTTTGGTCATTGTTCTCTTTGGGAAGTGACTTTTGCGGTGTGTTTAAATTTCAGTCTCCTTAGTCCTCTTTGACAGGCTGCCTGTGGTAGCTCTAACACCATGTGTTTGAACACAGATTGAAGCTGAAATATTTGCTCACTGTGTAGTCAAGTGGGGTTTAGGAAGAATATTGTCTAAGTTACCTTGCATTTGCATACTCTGAAAAACAAATGGAGTGGAAGTCTATCCATCCTCCACTCTTCACATGCTATGCCTTCTCAAGCTGTAAAGTTTTGTGATGCACAAAATGAGAAGGCTTTTTTCTTGGGAATCTGTGTTCACTGGGACCACCTCAGTAATTACAATCCATTTTCCATTTAAAAGAAGGTTGAATTTTCATGTCCCTGTATTGATCTATTGAAAAACAGAGCTTGAATTCAATTGAATCTTTTACCATTGTATTTGATATTGCATGAATGAGCAATTTGAATATGATAGTCACTGTATTAAGAGGAATACTGATGGTTTTAGGTTGAAGTAGGGCCTGCATATTAAACCTGGAATAATATTTATTAGTTAATAAAAATGTAGAACTATGAAAGTTAGATTAATAACCAGTTGTAGAGTATTGCTTTAGTAATTGATGAGAGAAATAACTCTTCAGAATTCTGCAGGGGCAGGAGGAATAAAATGGAAGAATATATGAGTGTTAATTCTCCTTCCTTGATCCTACACATTCTCATGAAATTTGCAAGTTAGATGTCTCGGTCTTCAAAAGGAGATTGTAGCCTACTGAAGTTTGCATTAGAGTAATATTGATTGCATAGAGTAAAAATACATTCTTTGATCTTTCTGTTCCCCATCAGTACTTTGAAACCAATGAGGATCAGAAATGAAAAACTACTAAATCCACACATAGCACTGTGACTTGATTTTGGTTGGGTTTTTTTGTTGAATTTGGACTGATTGGTGGGGGGTGTTTGGCTTTGTTGTTTCTTTATTTAATCTTCACTAGGAATTAAAATAATTGTCCTTCCAGTGATACTTATCTTCTTCCATGTCTGCCCAAGTTTGATAATGCCTTATCAGTTGGAGGTCTGTCCTGGTATAATCAACAACAGAAAAAGGATTTTAAAAGCCTAAGGCAACGGCTTCAACCATCCTAGTTTTCACTATAGCTTTAGTCTTATTTTCCCTTTGCAGTTATTTGTAGAGTTAAAATGAAGTTATGAATAGCTACATCTATTGGCAATGAAAAAGTTTGGTGATTGTAGCGATTGCTATAGCACTGAAAGGAAGTGAAGGAATGCAGTTTACTGCTGATAACTTTACCAGACACCTACTTGTCAGTACTAACACGTGGTGTTCTGTAGAACATGAAGCTGTTGCAAGTCCTGATGGGTGAATGGGTCCAGAGATACAATATAGGCTATAATACCACAGCAGATCAGGTTCTCTTGTAAGATGCTCATATCATCTTGTTTGTGATGAAGAGCATGTCATGTTGGATTAAGCTCAGTTTAATGTCTCTCACATTTCTAAAATTTCCAATTTGAACATTAGAATGATCACCTAGATCAGACTACAAGTCAGGCAAGTTTTAACATCCAATAGTAGTCAATGATGGATGCTAAAAAAGAAGTATAACCTTGAACCAGGCATGAAATTATAATGCCTTAGAATTATCTTTCTCACCTCTAACAATTTTCACTACAAGGATTTCTGTGCCAGAGATGGTACTTCTCTTTGATGGTTTGTATAAAGAAACAAAGTTATTGAATCAAATATGGTAAAGAGAGGGCCCGTGTTTTTTTTCCCAGTTGTTCCAAATGATCAGTCTGGTATCATTTGGGTGTATGAACAATGCATGTATATTATTACTGAAAAGTAAGTACTTATTTATGAATATATTTAGAGTTACATTAGACTGATGAATTGTTCAAGGCTGCCAGAATGCTTATAGATGTTCCTTGGCAAAATAGTTGCAAATGTCCAATTCGTTAGGAAGGAAGGTACATAGGAAAATCAGCATTCTCTTACACCTCTTTAGATGTTTATAAGTGTTATGAAAACCCATAGCTTTTTAAAAATAGAACTTCACTTGTTGATTGAAGACAAAGCTGTAAGGACATATAAGGAAAACAATTTGAAATGCAACTTTATTGTGTTATCACACGTGCATGATTGTGGGGAAACTGCAGAGTCAAACTTCATTAAAACAATCCCCCCTCATACATCCTGTCTCCTACTCATCCTTTTCACAGTAGTCAGAAATGGTACTTGTGCCACTCACTTGGCTGTTTGTACAGGCATAGCCTTGTATTTCTCATGCTGGTTGCCAAGCAACTATTTTTGCATTTCATGCCTGCACTGCAGGCATTAATTTCTGTCATGTTCCTCTGTTTGTTTATTATATGCTAGAGAAACGTGCACACAGGAAAATGAGGACACTTTTTTGCAAGGGAAACAAAAAAGTATTTGGTAATAATCCATTGTTTTCACTGAATACTGCAGGGAAAACTTGCACAGTCATTTCACAGAGGACCTAAAAAGTATCCTTCAGCCTGTGCAAAATCAAGCTGGGATTCAGTGAGAGGGAATCTTTATGAAATATTTAAAATATCTGCCCTCCATAAGGTAAGCAAAGGAATAGCTGGTATTAGACTAAGTTGAGGATTGTGTTCCCTAGTCCCTTCTTCCCTTCTCTTCCCTAGATGTGTATTAGATGTTTTGTATAATGTAGCTACTAAGCTCTTTGTACTCTCAAGTACAGATATGTCCTCATTGACCCTGAACCTGGCCTGTATAATTCCTGACCAGTTTGAGTTGAAAAAATATTTTCAGTCTTGGGTGATTTTTCTTTCTGACACTGAATTTGTTCTCTCCTCTGTAGAATAAGGAAAGAGAACAATGCATTAGAAAGATTATTTCTTTTTGAGGCTATTGTTTATTAATACTACTTTTTCAATCTGGCTATTAATACAGAAGCATAGAGTTTTAAGTTCTGGAGTCAAAAATCATCTTATTCCAACCCTGCTTCCATGGGCTGGGACACTTTCAACTTGACCACATTGTTCAAAAACCCAGCTTTGAACATTTCCATGGCTGGGGCACCCACAAATTCTCTGGACAACCTGTTCCAGTGCCTCTCCACCCTCAAAGTAAAGAATTTTTTTGTCTACACTAAATTTCCCCTTTTTTTGCCGTACCCACTACTCCTTGTCCTATCACTATATCTCCTGATAAAAGGTCCCTCTCCAGCTTCCCTGTAAGTCTGTTCAGTTCTTGGAAGGTTGCTGTGAGGTCTTCATGCAACCTTCTCTCCTCCAGCCTAAACAGCCCCAACTTGCTCAGTCTGTGTTCAAAGGAGAGATGCTCCAGTCCTCTTATTAACTTTGTGACTCTCCTCTGGACTTGCTCCAACAGCTCATGTTGAGGACACCAGAACTGGACACAGTACTCGAGGTGGGATCTCATAAGAGCAGAGAGGAGAAGAAGCACCTCAGCCTGCTGGCCACACTCCTCTGGATGCAGCCCAGGACACGTTTGGCTTTCTGGGCTGTGGGCACACATTGCTGTCTCATGTTGAGTTTTTTGTAAACCATCATCCCCAAGTCTTTCTCCTCAGGGCTTCCCTCAATCACTTCTCTGCCCAATCTGTAGATGTGTTCTGGGGTTTCTGTGACACAGATATAGGACCTTGCACTTTGTTTTATTGAACTTCACAAGGTTTGCATTGGCCCACCTCACAGGCCTGTCCAGGTCTCTCTGGGTGATATTCCTTCCCTCCAGCATGTTGTCTGTCCCACACAGCTAAATGTCAGCGAAGATGCTTTGGCTGCACTTATCCCTCTGTTTGTGTTTCTGACACAGACATGGAACAGTATAAGCTACAGTACCAACCCCTGAAGGACACCACTCCTCACTGGTCTCCATGTGGGCAACAAGCCATTGATCACAACTCTTGAGTCTGGCCTTCCAGTAACTGAGTGGTGTATTCATCAAATCCATCCATCTCTACTTTAGAGACAAAGATATTCATGGAGGACAGTGTCAAATTCTTTTAACTTTGGTAAGGGTAGATGATGTCAGTTGCTCTGTCCCTATCTACCAAAGCTGTAGCTTTGTCATAGAAGGTCACCAAATTTACCAGTTATGATTTGCCCTTGGTAAAGCCATGTTGGCCATTGCCTATCCTGTCTGTTTTTCATATTCAGCCACAATCAGTTTGATTGATGATCAAATCTCCAAGTCATTCAGGTATTTCTGCAAGAGTGTAACAGCAAGGCAAACTGGGCAGGCTGTATTTAGCAAAAATTATTTTGGTCGTGTTCAGCAACAGATTTTATCCTTTGTGTAGAAGCAGTGTTGGCTATAGAATATACTGGCTGAGCTGTTTTCTCTTTTCGATTTGTAGGAAGAAGGACTGGTAAATTGAGAAATATGTATTGATAGAGGTAGCACTTGACAATAGTGAAATTATTTTTAATATACTCTAGTGGACTGGGAAGTAAAACATCAATAAAAATGCTTACATCTTTTCCTTTTCAAAGACCTTTATAACAATACATTTATCCTCACAATACCACTGGGGAAAGTAGACAAGTATTAGCATTGCTGCTTCACAAAGAAACTGAAACCATATTTGTTTGATACAACGGAACTGTTAAATGTCAGAGGCAGGATTACTAACCTAGTCCTTTGAGCTTATCTTTCATGGGGATAATATTTACTAGTGAAATAGTGAACTTTTTTTTTGCTTTTGCACAGTCATATACTCCAGTTGAGGAAAAGTAACTTCTAAGGTTTCTCATTCTCAGTGTTTGTAGCTAAACACGAGTTTTAAGGGATGACTTCCTTATCTACAGTTGCTCTTTGTCTAATCTAACATAGTTCCTAGTGATAAAATCTAATAATAAAGACATGCTTGCATGCCACTAATGTTAAATCTACTATATAACATAGACCAAATTCAGACAGAATCATCAGATTGTTTCTGTACCATTCTCTTTAAATAAAAAGCATTTGCACCTCTACTAGTGATATACTAGTTGATGAGTATAAAGGATTCATTCATGCAAAAATGAGGTATAAGTATACAATCTGCTTCCAGTGCTGCGCCTGTGAAGAATTGAACCTTCACTGTACTGTTTACTGTACTTGAGTTTCTCCTCCAGCCACAATTTCAGGATGCCCTCTAGCAATGTAACTGTCTGGGAACATGAAAGAGTGGGGAGAGTGCAGAAATGTTCTGCCAGCCTTCCTCCTCTGCTACAGAAACCTCATTCCAGAGATGGCAGTGTGGAACTGAACTGTGTGTTGTCAACAAAAGGTTTAACATCATAATGTCTTCCTATGGCCTTTCTTTTTTACCTTATAAGTGCAGAAGCCAGAAAATTGATTGAGCATGGAAGGACCTGTGACCAAGGGAAGTGTGTTAGCGGTGCTGTGTGTAGGAAAAAAACCTACAAAACCAGTCAAGGTACTTAGATATCTGAATGATCTGTTTCTGGAATAGTTTTATTTTACATTCCACTTCAGCAGCTCTGAGCTGCATTTTTTCTGAAAAAAATAATTAGCAACAAAATTTCAGAAACTCTATAGTAGGAAGGATATGCTTCACTGCAGTTGCTGAAAGATTTTCTTTTTAAAAGTTTAAATATGTATGCTGCAACAAAGAGGAAAATTTGAGCACTAGATGCCAGAAAGCATTTACTCTCAAAAGAAAAAATAATGTTTCAAAAATGTCTTGAAAATCTGCAAGAAAATTCCTCTCAGGTTCTTTTATAAGAATATACAAAGATGTGTCATGCTGCTGCCCTTGCACATAAGTACATGCATGATGAAGATGTAGCTGCCAAGGTAAATGACTGAATACTGCATCTCCAGTGGGGGCATGTTCAAGTGATCTTTGTTCCACTCCTGAGAGGTAAAACACAAATATATAATATAATCTAACCTAGCTGAAAGATTCTGCCTCAACTCCATTTAGCTAAAATGCAAAGGCTTCATCTTTTCAGATACTGAAACTGAGATTTTTGCTTTGATTTCTGTAAGAGTTATCAACTATACCAACGAATACCAATTAGCTAACAGCTTACTGGGAAGAAATTGTTACATTTTATTGTCCTTGGTAAAAGAACCAAGAACATTCAGAAGAAAAATCAGGTGCTCTTCCAGCATCCTTTTTGTTTTCATGCTTTTGTTTGACCTGCCTTCCACTTCCTCTGTCAGCATCTGCCACTTTCTACAGCTCACTAACATCATTCAGAAAGAATCACAGACTGAGTCAAAGAACTAATTTCTCCACTGGAAGGGTGTTCAGGCATTGAAAAGGGCTGCCCAGGGAGGTGATGGAGTTGCCATCCCTGGAAGTGTTCAAGAAATGACTGGATGTAGCACTTTGTGCTATGATTTAGTTGAGAAGGTGATGTTTGGTCAAAGGTTAAATTTTATGGTCTTGGAGATCTTTTCCAGACTTAATGGTTCTATGATTCTATGAAAGCAAACTTGGATTAGAGCAGCTATTGCCATGTGGCCAGTGCTGTGTTGCTAGGCTGACATCCTTTTGTGTAAGCATAATCTGGTTCCACTTCTAATTCTGTGTGACACTGACCAAAAAACTCCAAGCTCTATTAAAAGTAGAATAATTTGTTAAATAACTAGTTTGAAAGTAATCACTCTTTTAGACATTCTTTTAGTGGATTTCCTCAAAAATCCAATAATCTCATAGAGAAAAAATGTGATTTAGGAAACACTACAAAATGAAAGCTACTATTTTACTGATACACTCAACAAATATCGCAGAAAATTAAATCTTGGTAAAAATGAGTAATTGTAAAAAGTCTTTGCATATAATTTGTTTAGACTACTTGAGACAATAGTTGAATAGAAGATAAGCATAAAAGGAATTCAAGAGAAGATTAGCCCAATTCTCTATAATTAATTGATCATACATGTGTTCAGATATTACCACATCCTTGATTTAATAAAGAAAGCTAAAATTACAAGCAAAATTGAACTGCAGAAAACTTGTTCTCTCATTTTAACTTTTCTGGTTTCCAGCAGGTTATAATGCTGTTGCTTAACAAATATAATTTATTTAGTGGTCACAGTTTCGATTCTGTGAGCAAAAACAATATTAACAGTCAGTCTTGCCTCGACTGTAATCTTACCTTTCTGGGGACTAATGCACGTGAAAAAACCTCTGTTAAGGTTTCCTTCTCTCAGAACCTCTATTTTCTAAACTTTATACTCCTAAGTATGCATAGCAGAAAATCATCAAACCTTGCCAGGGCAGCAAGAGTCTTACTGTTCCTATGCAATCCCTCCCCCTACATTTTACACCACTTAAGTTTACTGCATATCACTGGGGTGTTTGCCTCCCCAGGATATCCAGGTACCAGCAATATTTCTTGTAATTGCAATGGCTTTGCATTTAGGACCATTTTAACATGACCTTTAATTTTAATGGGTCCATAGTTGTCTACATATGAAAACATAGTTATTGCCATCAAGGAGAATAATATTGACATTTAATTGCTGGTTTGTAGAGCACGTACTTTTTCTTTAGTATTGCTCTTCCCTCATTACATTACCAGTGACAATGGAGTCCATTAAACCTGTGTGCGCAAGAAAATCGAATGAACTTAGATAAATTTGATCAGCCCTCTTGTGTAGACAGTCTTAGTTTGGAGAAGAGTGTCTTATAACAATTTAGAAAAAGTAAACATAAGCCATCATTATCCACAGAGGAACTTTCATTGATTTAGCTAAATAACTTTCTAAAGCTATTTTTCTCTTCCTACAATGTTGCAATTCCCTTGTGTAGAGAAGAATTTAACTAGATTGTCTTTTGCCTGCACAATGTTAGGAAACTTTCCAGAAGGTCTCTATCTTACCTATATGCAACCAATAGTTGTGAGTATAGACTGGGAAACGCGAGGCTGAGGAGCAGTGCTGTGGAAAGGGACCTGGGGGTCCTGGTGGATGGAAAGTTGAATCTGAGCCAGCAGTGCCCTGGCAGCCAGGAGGGCCCAGCGTGTCCTGGGGGCATCAGGCCCAGCATGGCCAGCGGGGCAAGGGAGGGCATTGTCCCACCCTGCTCTGGGCTGGGGCAGCCTCACCTCCAGTGCTGGGGGCAGTTCTGGGTGCCACGATACAAAAAAGACACAAAACTATTAGAGAGCATCCAAAGGAGGGCAATGAGGGTGGAGAAGGCCCTTGAGGAAAGGCCGTGTGAGGAAGGGTTAAAGTCCCTTGGTCTGTTCAGCCTGGAGAGGACTGAGGGGAGCCCTCACTGCAGTTACAACTTCCTTGTGAGAGGAGGAGGGGCAGGCACTGATCTCTGCTCTCTGGTGACCAGTGGCAGATATTCAACACCCTCATGGGGGAAAGTGAAGGGACAAGTATTGATCTCTTCCCTCTTAAGCCTTGGCAGGATTCAAAGCAATAATATGAAGCTGACTGAGGGGAGATTTAAGTTGGTTATCAGGAAAATGTTCTTCATCCATAGGCTGGGTGGGCCCTGGAACAGGATCCCAGGGAAATGATCAGAGTACCAAGCCATACAGATCTCAAGAAGGGTTTGGAAAATGCTCTTGGCACATGATATGATTCTTGATGTGTTCTGCTCAGGTCTGGGAGTTCAACTCAATGTTCTTGATAGGTGCTTTCCAACTCAGCAAATTTTATCATTCTGTATATTTGAGGTAAGGGGACACAGATGCTTAAGATGAATCAATATTTTTTTTTTACTATATATGTATGTTAGTAATTTTATATCTATTTATCTATCTAGAGTTATTTAATTTATAAAATATGTTTTTTTCAGTTATTTTTAAATGTTTGTTTTAGCTACACTATGGAAAATACAAGTTCAAGAATATATTGAAAGTAGGGTCAAACTTCTGCAGGGAACTTCTCATGAGTGGGCAAATCCACCCACCTAAAGATCACTGAACTGAATAGAATCTGAGTTTGTTTTTTTTTTTTTTTACCAAAGATCTCTTTTTTCAAGAATCATGAGATCAAACTTTTGGGGAGAAAGCCTTAATACATTGCACATTGGGTTATTAAATGAATACCTCTTTTAAGATGTATGTCTGTTCCCCAAAAGTGTAGGGTTTTTTTCATGGACTTGATTCTTTAAAATAGTCTCTCAACAAAAGCATTTTATTGGCTTTGGATTTTATTTTGTTTGTTTAATTTTAGATGATTTCCTGTGATATGTTCAAGAATCCTACAAATAATTCAGTCTCAAATTATATGCCTTGCAACTACATGTATAAACATATACTAACAGCAGGCAGATTTCTGTTGTATACCTTTGTTTGTTATAACATTAGATGGTTATAAAAGTACTTGGGAGCTGAGCATTATAAAATATAGAGTAAAAGTTGTAATCTTATAGAAAGGGAATAAGTCTTATTTAAATATTTATGTCTCTTTCAAGTTACTAATTGGAATTTTGGCATCATATTCTGGCCAATAGTGCAGTTTTAGACTGCCTTAAATCCTACATATATCCTATATAAAAATATTATCTGATGTAATATCTGGATGACATTCATTTAAAGATATTAGCAACAGATGGATGTGCTTGAAAATCTGAAGAAAAGGCTACTGGTCTTCAACTGCAGGTACCAAATTCATGGTATCTAACTCATAGGTTAATGGGCTGACTTTTGTCTAATATATTTGTGAAGCCATCACTACGCTCTCTAAACATGTTTTGTCACTGTTGAGTTCAGAATAAAAGAAGCTTGACTGATGCTGATATAATTAGTAGAAAATACATTGTCTCAGGAATTAATTGGTCTTGGTAGATGCACAATTCTGCTGAAGACAGTGAGGGGTGAGCTATCTCAATTTTTGACTCTGGGTAATTTAACATGTTTTAAATAGGAGAATATGTCAGTAAAACTGAAAATTTGCTACCCTTGTGTTACTGTGTTTTCAAAACAATTTCTGAAATGTTTTGAATTGCTTTGAGATGCTCTAAGTTTATGATTTCTAAGTGAGATGGATTCCTGATTTGACAGGTACCAATGAGGTTGCTCATGGAACAGAGGAGAACAATTAGATATAAACTGTGGTGCTGCTGCTTACAGGCAGTGTTTTTTCCTCTTCTAACCAATCCAGTTTTTCACATGCTGTTTGACACAACTTTTTACTGGATCTTGACAACATATGTAATATGGGACATCTTGTCCCTGTCCTTGGATCTCTCCGTCTGTAAAGCACAAGTGCTACAGGCTCAGGAGAAGTGGCAAAGATAAACTCAATTATTTAGCAAGTTGAGTAGCACAGCTGCTTGTGAAAATAGTTTTCTCTTTGAGTAATAAAATTACACGAAAAGTAAAATACAAGACCATGTTAATTTAGGACCATTTTGTTTCAGAGTGGTGGAAAAGACTGGAGGAAAATGTTAATGTTTTACTTATTAACCTTCTGGTGGGTTAAAATCCAAAACTAAATATGTCATAGAATAAAATACTTAAATTCACTATTCTCCTGGGCTTTTTCCCCACTACAGATTATGCTTAAGGTATCTTTTTGTTTGGCAAATATAGACATACAGAACAATTTTGCCTTATGGAAGGATAAAGATACCCATTCCTTGTGGAGGGATAAAGGTAGCTCAGCCTGGTAGTTATCCCTGTTATTTCAAAGTAAGTTTAAGCTGAGATTGTTTTTTTGGGTGTTTTTGTTTTTTTTTTTAAGCAAACTTAACCAAAAAGCAAGGTGAATAATAAAGTGGCATTTAAATAACTGAAATACTTGAAATTTTCAAGTCTGATTTAGTTTAGGCACATTAGAGGTTAAAAGGGTGATTTAGTTCTTGATAATACAGTCAATATTACAGTTTTTCCATAAATTCAGACTTTTGTCATAACTACCTGTTTGGCAACTTATGTTCTCCAGATTCCATACCAGTTATGTAGTTACTTTGGCACAAGATATTTTTCCCCCTGGTTATTAAAAACTGTCTCTAGTTACAGCTTTTGAAGTATACTCTGATTTAGGCTAATAGAGTGTGGTGTTTTTTTAGCATGGTAATTAATTAAGAAACAGTCTGCTGAAACAAGTAGATTCTTCTTCTCAACATTGCTTTTGTGATTCGAGTATGTTGTGTTTCTTCTCCATCTTGTCATTCTCTGTCAGCACTGTTTTATGCAGAGTTGTAGTGGATGTGACTCTCGACCTGTGATCACTGCAAACCCTTACAGCTCAAATTATTTCACGGTCTGTTCCAAATGCATTCATCTGATTAAGTAATTCAGTACCATCCATTTCCTTTATTGATAAAGTCTCATGGTCACACCTTTCTTGGGCACTGTAAAGGCTACAGCCACAGTCCTCTTGAACAGCTAATGTGGGAATCCATTAGTTTTAATTTCTATATTTATTAGCTAATTTTAAAAGTACAATATTATGAATTAAATTACATTCTGGTTTTGTCTATTTTACCATCAAGTCTGCACTTAGTTTTTCTTGAAAAACATTTTCTATTCTACTAGTTTGGAATAATTAAGCTATGTGCTGGTATAAAATGTTTTCGGAAAGAACTTAAACTACTGTATTATTTTTATAAGTTATTTTTAATCACAACATGAGAATAAGCAATTGAGTTTGATTTATACTTCTTCAAAGGATTTATAAATTTATGTTTCTAGGAGAATTCTCAAGTAGTTTCTAGTGGCATAAGAAAATGAATCATTTTACAAGAGCAAGAGTGAGGACTCCCTGGTATTTTGGCAGAAGAGTGCATATGCACCAAATTCCTTTTCAGATTCTACTGATTTATCCACATCAACTGTTTGATGTCACAATTTCTGGGGGAGGTACATGTGAGATTTCACCACAGAAATTGTTTCAGGCTGTTGCAGTCAACTTGTCTTCAAAGAATACTGAAATAATCATTAGTATTTCCCTCTGAATTGCCTCAGTGGACTCCTGGTCCCTTAGCTTCTTGCTGTGAGAAAAACTTGCTTTTCTGTGGAGTGTGAAATTTATGTCTTGTCAGTGTTAAGATACCATGGCTGAGGTAGGGTTTTGGGTTGGCTTGTTCCTTGTTTGTTTTCTGTGGTGGGGAGGAATTGAGATTGTTCATTGTCTGGTGGCCCAAGGAGAATCACTGTGTTTGCTTTTCCCTGCCTGTAACCCACACTGCCCCTTTGGCCTCAGCGTGGTTTAACCCTGGTTTGTTGGTTCTTTTCTGCTGATAAGGGAGGCAGAAAGGAAACTGAATGGTTTATGTGACCTGAGCTGAAGAAGAAAAGTTTCTTGTTTTCTGCTGTTGTTGTTGTTGCTGGAAAATTGTGCTGTCAGTTCTTCCTGTCAGCAAGAATGTGTTACTCTGTGCTATTATCCCCTTCTGCCAGGGAAGGAACATAACTGGATGTCCTCCAGCTCTGAATCCAGGAATCCACGCTTCCATTTCAGTAGACTTGTTTTCTGAAACTTCATCTAATGGATGTCCTGAATCAAGGATTCAGAGCAACCACTGAAATGGAGCCATTTATTTCTAAAGTCAGATCACCAATGTAAACTCTCAGCAACTGCCTGACATAGTGTTCAGTGAAAGTAATAGGGCTGTGCACAGTAGGTCTTGTTGCTTGCAGTTTGCTTTGTTCTTTTTTCACTGATTTTCAATGGTATTGGGTGCCTGCTTTGATAATAGACCTTAGGTTTAATTATTTTGTGCGGTAACTTCCCTGCTATTTTATCATGTTACATTTTATAAAAGGGTAAACTGCCTTAATTGGTGACTTTCACTGTTTTTAGTCAAGATATTGTTGAGAAGAAAAGAAAAACTTGATAAGGTCACAGATGACCTCAAAACACATGATAAAGGAAGGACCACTCTTTCAGGCCATGGGAAATTTAACAGTTCTATTCACCTAGTAAAATAAATTTCTTAATAACAAATAGTATAGTGTTATTCCTAAGTGGTTTTAGCCTGTACTTACTAGCAACATTAAGAGGATGCCAAATAGAGGGAAAAGAAGTAGAGAAGGCTTAAGACAAATACCTAGCATCTCATAGGAGTCCCTCACCAGGACTGACCAGAGAGGAGATGATCCCCCTGCACCTTCTGGCACTGCTCTGTCTGACACAGCTCAGGGTGCAGGTATTAAAGTGCTTCTAGTCCTTGCTTACAGGCACTGTCTGCTGTAGCATCACTTGCATATGTCTCTATTCATTCTGTAAGCATTCAGGATTCCATTGCACTGGCTTTTTAAAAAACAGATCAGATTGTATACAATGCCTTAGAATTGTAATTGAGATGGGGATTGAGGATATTAAGAAACTGAATACCCATAGAAAAGATCATATGAAAAATAAAAAGGGAATAAACTATTAAAATTGACACAGATGCACAGATATACCCTGTTGTATGTCGTGATTAGTTTAGAAAGATATATTTTACAGTCTGAACTAATGTGTTTGTGGAAACAGTGATAAGAAAAAGAGGGATAGGTTCTCATTTTAAGGAGAAAGATTAGTTCAGGTGAGAGAACCGCTAAGTTCATTGTAATTCCATTCACTAAGATCTAAATTCACTGCATTTTTTTTAAAGATCTTTTTATTGTCTGTTAATGCAGACATTAAAGCAGCTGAATGAATCTCACTTTCTCCATTCCCCTTCCCTGAGGGCTAGTTTATTCTTTTCCACCGTCTCTATTTCTTCCAAAAAGTACCAAAACATTTCTCTCTTAAATGAGTTCTAGCAGGAGACTAAAAAGAAGAAAATGAAAGGCGATAAACTCAATCAATAATGAATAATGGAGAAAGAAATATTTTCTTCAATATTTGCTAGTACTTTAATCATCCAACCATTCCCAAATCTTTAATATGGACTTAGCTTTTCCAGATGCTGTTCTTTACTAATAAAGTATATTACTCAAGTTTTGACATTAATGTAACCTTAGGAAACACTAATTATTTTTTATTTATTCAAAACCCTTGTAGTTCGAATTCAAAATTTTCTAAAAGATAGTGTAGGGGATTATTTTAGTTTAATTTAGGTGTAAGTCTTTATTTCTAATAAATATCTTAAGTATGAGAATTCTGTAAAAATTAAATGGAGGGATTTTATTCTTCATGCATTTCAGTGTCTGCAAAAGTCTGTTTACAAAAGAAAAGTTTTTTTCATCTGTTACTTTCAATGAAGTATAGGGAAAAAATTTTTTAGAACTCATCTACAAAACTATGAATTATTGAAGTGCCATCAAATTTAGAGGAAAAAATAAGGAAAAGTGTGGTACACTCACCTAATTTTGTTTTCAAACATGTTATAGTTATTTTGGACTTTCACTGCAGTCACTCTGGCCCTTTGATTAAATTAAATCAACTTCAAAATCTGCTTCCAAATAACTTTTATGTGACAGCCTCAAAGTGACAAGTTACACAATTTATATTGTGTGTTCATTTTTGCTAAATTTATGTTTTAAAAGTGTGATAGTTATTTGAGAATGAAATCTGATGTTTAAAACTACTTTAAACGTGAAGTTTCTGCTTGAATCAGGGCGATATCTGATATGAACACAAAAAATTGGTAATCACTAAGTGAATCAAAAGCTCATGCAGAATATGTACTTGAAACTTTTGAATCTTTCATAAGATTCTCATTATTTGTAAATTAAACCATAATCCTTTCTGTATCTGATTGTTACAGTGGAAAGGAAAATGCAATCTTCTGATGGATAGATGTTTATGGTGCTATTGAGAAATGAATGAAGAGGATGGCAGTGCTGTCTTGGACTTCACTGCCCCAAGGTTTTGCTTACCTCGAGTCAAACCATTTTAGCTGGGGTGCTTCAGCTGAGCTGTTTAACACAGGGTTTTTGCTTGTGCCACTGAGCTCCCAAATGCTGCTTCCTCTCACTATCAGGGAAGAGCCACAGAGGAAGAGAAGTTTGCAAAGATTTGTTTGTGGACTCTGCATCCCTCCTAAGGCAAGCTGGATCTCAGATGTGCTAAGTAGGGCACATCACTCTGGCTGCCTGGTGGAACAGCTGCTGCCCAGCAGTGGCCTCTTGCCAGTCAGGCTTGTCACTGGTGGACTCCCTTTGCTGCTGTCCCAGGGAAGATATTTTGCATTTAAAACCAGAGTAGTTTTAAAGACAGTTTAAGTTAAGGTGCACAGCCTTTTGAGAACAAAAAGACTTGTTTCTTCTGGGCCTGATTAAAAAACAGCCATGTCCTAGCACACATTTTTTGTAAACTTTTCTTGCTTCATCTCCAAGGGTCTTAAAAATGTTTTAGTGTTACATAGATGGGGCAAGAATGGAGGATTAGTTACTGAAAGTGAATTACATCAGTTCACATAATACTTTGTAGAAGTTTGAAAATTTGAGAGGGCTACTTAATTTCTTTTTAGTTAATTAACATTTAGATTTCACCAAGGATTAGAAATGCCATGTGGAATTGTTAAAAGGATTCCAACCCAATTAATTCTGGGTAATAACTGGAATAGGTAGTAGCAACATCATGATGGCTCTATGATTGCAAAAGAATGTTAAGCCTCCAATCTAACAAATATTTAAATCTGTGCAAAGTACAAAATTCTGCCCACTGAGATTTTAAATTCTTTCCCCAGTTCAAGGGTCCTGCTGTCACATGATGCTTTAAATCTATAGTTTAATATAGGCAATGTAACTTGTGCTATTTCAAAATGTACACCTCTCTAACTAGCTAAGTAATGATAAAGTTTTGGTATTTGTATAATATTAAACTGCATACCATGAAAATCATGCTGGCTTCTCAGCAGATACTGGAAATCATATTTCAAGTCCAAAGTAATTAAAATAAGCTACACACATATTCCAGAAAGGAGACACACATTGAAACAAGAACAGTTACTAATAGTATTGTGAATAAATGTATTGATAATTTGTGTGAATTTAGAGGCTCTATTTGATTTTTAAGCATTAAAATGCCATTTTATTAAGACTTGCTCCTGGCTGTTCAAATCTAACTATCATATAGGCTTAAGTTTTCTTAGCAACAGCAATTGAGTTAATTCTCTTTCTTTCTTCTTATTTTTGTATTCATCCACAGGTTCAAAATAGTACAGCACTCTCCTGCTCTCATAGCATTTCCAAGGTAGTCAGCTGGATGTTTATTATGGTTCTGAAAAAGATGAATGGATGTAGAACTTTGTCAATAACTTGCATTGTCCTCCTAACAATTTATCTTTTGTTTATGTTACTTGATCTTCCAGCTGTAGGATTCAGATATAGAATTATAGCTAAAAAAGGCATACTAAAATTCAGTATGAAACATATGAAACTATTTTGGGACAGGACATTTTTAGGCAGTAAATCTGTTGTTCTTGGGTATAATTGTACTGACTAAAACTAGTACTGTGTCAGCCTACAATATCAGAATAAATCAAATGACAAATATCATCTGGATGCCATTTAAAGATTATTTGTTCCTTTATGCCACTTTTGATGTACTCACTAAATTTCTGCAACCAAGTATTTATTTCTAGGCTTTTTAAACCCCAATCATTTTCCTTTGAGTACATGTCATCCTTCTCCCATACAGAAAGATCAGGGAATGGGGCTGAAATTATACTAATGAGGTTAGTCTCTCAATATAAAAATCAATGTACTTTTCATCCTCCTCAATGATAACTTTCAAAATCAGCTCCAAGAAAAAGCTCGATATTTGTGAGACTGTTCTGTTGATTGCAGTTGAAACCATGTAAACTTGCTGTTGTGCATTTCATTTTGTAAATTTGTTTACTTCACCTGTAACCTGTATGCTAAAATATTAAGCTAATTATTACCTCGTTGCCATATGGATAATGGTTGACTCATACATGCTTCATAAAGCATCTGCATCGTGGTAGCAGTAGGGAATGACATGGTGTGGGAAGCCTGATGGAAGCTGGTGAGAGCATCATCACCAGTTTTCTCCTTTTGCCCAGAGGAGAAAGCCATGATGCAGGCACAATCCTAGTAAAACTGTATTCATTTTGGCTGGATTCTGTCTGTGCTGTTTCAGTCATTAGAGAACTTAATTCTTTTCTGACGTGCTTCAGAAAGTTATCACATTGTCCTGGAATCACTAAAGATTCTAAGCTCAATGACATTTCTTTGCTTTAAAAGTCCTGTTAGCCTTTTTAGACTGAAAAAGTCTTGTTCTCTGATCTATTTTTTATGCAAGTCAATTAAAGCTTGGTTTGCAATTCATCATTTATTCATCACTTATAATGCTCCTTGCTTATGTCCAGCCTATAATCCATTGTAAAATTTCCAAATTAACACAAGCCTGCTGTTAAGGTTGTCTGGCCTTTTAAAAATATAGTATGTCTAGGTTCAGGACAGACATCGACTCTAATCGGTATTAGCTGTATTTTGAAGTTAGTACATGAAGGACAAACATCATCTCTTCTATCCATATGTCTTTTTGAGTACATAACAGAGCTGAAAATGACTTATTATTTCCTTTGCTAAATGCTGTTGCAGGTATTTCTGACCAAAGGAGACCAAAAAAATTAAAATAAAGTAAACTGTCTTTGCTGAGTTATTTAACTAAGGGGCCATTAGTGGGTTATTTGGTCAATGCATACATTTGTCCACTGCAAGAAACGGGCACCTAGGTGGAATATACTTTGTGCCATGCAGCAACAAGAACACTGATGTGTTTGTGCCATCCTGGCACAAAAGCCTATGAGTACAAAAAAAGTTCAAGCTGCCTATGTGGTACACTAGAAAAATTCATGTGTCAGTGTCTACTGGACAGAATGTGGAAAAGGTTGTGGCAACAAACACTTGAAAAAACCCCCATGATCGGAGCAGATCAGTCCAGCCAGCAATCTAGTCAGGTTTCCACAGACGCTGAGCTCTTTTGTAGCAGTAGTTGCTAGTAGCAAATCCTCTCAGGTGCATTTTGCTGCACAACTGTCTGATCCTGACCTGACAGTTTTTAGATGATCTGTATTCTTCTATTGCCTGGACAGTGGCAAAGTTATCTGCCAAGCCCCAGAGGTGATTGCCAACAGGCCGGTTCAACCAGTGCCACTCAGAGCACTACAGCCCACCTTCCATTCTGTGCACAAGTACACGTGGGATAAACAGGGAATGCAAAGTCCAACAATTGATCTCTGACTTCAAGGCATGTAGTGGTTTGGGCTCAGGATACAAGGTCCTCATGCTGTAGGATGAGGGGTGAAGATGAAAGTTATGTGAGACTTGTGATCCGGCAAAATAGCATGGCAAGGTTCGTGTTCAGTATTACAGAATGTGTGCTCATACAGGCATAAAAATTATATATATGAGTTGTAACTGCAAAGTAGAAAAAGTAAAGAAACGGGAATGAGCACAGCTATCCAAACACTTTGGAAAAGTGTTCATGTACTTTGGGTATGAGAGCTGTTTAGGAATCTGCTTGAAGAGGGACTTAGAAACCAGAAGGTTAAACACATAGAGAAGTTTAAATACCCTCAGGTACTTGTTATATGCTAATTCAGAATAATGCTTTAACTAGCAAATATTCAATAGCTGATGAGACAGATCGTTTCGTTGTGACGTGAAGGTAATAAAAATGTTCTCTGAGAAGCTAATTGCCAACTGGTAAATTGCTGTTTAAGTAAGACTTACAGTTGTATGTGAATTTATAACAACATTCTACACCACTCCCGGTGATTTTCAGATTCCCAGTGCACTGGATGTGATAAGGTATTATGCAGGTAGAATTCTCTTCCCTTCTGGATGGTGATGTGTATAACTACACTGTCCTTTGAGATGAGTTCTCCTGCTCTCGCACTGCTCGGCAGCCTGCTGCAGATAAGAATGAGTGATGATGCCCTAGATTTTAATGGAAATTTTAGAGCGTGCACTGGTAGGATGCAGTCTTCACCAGAGAAAAATGAGCTGACTTGCAGGCATGAGGGGTCATCAAGAAAGATAAAGAAATCGAACATATACTCTAGTCTAGGCAAGGCGTTTTAAAGGATATAATGGAAATGAGGAAAAAGTGATTTAATTTTTATAATGTCACTCAATTTAACTTTAAGATACAAAGTCAGGGTACTGTGTTTTTTGTGATGATTAAAGATTTGGGATGTTCTTTTTCTAGAAACTGGTGAATGTTTATGTGGTAAAGCCTGAATGTGACAAGAATTGAATTTGGAAGCATCAGAATTAGGTAGTATCTCTTCCTAAAACCACATTACAGACAAATTGAAATTTAAAACAATTATCAAATTTTATCTTTAAAGTCAAATTTCCTTAAGAAGCCTCTCTTTAAAGTTAGCTTGATCCTCAACCAGTAATACATCTTGTTTTTCTGTGAAGTCTATGATACAACATTAATCATATAGCCCTTCAGCTACAGCTCCCTTTACAACAAAACCCCAATGCTTCTGTTCTTTTTGAAACCTCATTTGCCCATTAGATGTGAGACTTTGCAATGCATAAGGTTTGCAATACTGCCAGGGTTTTTTGAAATTATGATTAATTGTGTGAATTTTTACTCCAAAACCTCATGTAAACAACAGCTCAGGGTGGAGGAAAGATCCTGTATCCTGAAGTATCCTGTATCTCCCCTGCATAAGCACATAAAAATAAAAACTTGGCTGAATATTTTCCAGGTAGGCTCATCTTGGAAGGCAGGGTTAACACAGATATGGGAAAACATTTTAACTTTTCTTTCTTTCTTTTCTGTCTAAAAACATAGCAAATTATTATTGAGTCTTAATGTAAAAAAGTCCACTTGCAGCTAGGTTGTCTGTGTCTACACCGTGGTGTGAGTGATTTTACAGCTGCTTAGTAGATTCGTCTAGAGAGGTTTTAACCAAATTTTTGTTTAATATGGATTGCAGTTACTTAGTGGAAGGAAGCCCTCCCAACTAAGTCTAGTAAATAATGGTGTATCACCTTTTAATTTTTTAAAATCGAGTGCCTTCTTAAACAGCCATGTTCCAAAGTGAAATAATGATAATAATGATAACAATAATAATTTCTCCCCCTCCCCCGCTATTCTCATGTGTTCTGATTCTGTCATCAGACTGCCATCCCCTCTAACTCCTGGGAGTTCCAAAGCATAACTACCCCATTGCTTAATTTGTTTTTTCATGTTAAGCATATAGATCAGCAGTGATGCAAAGTAGTGTGTCACACTGCCTACTCAGGCCACTACAGGTTCTCCTGACTACCCCTAGTTTGTCAAGGAATTCTGTTTTCGCATGGATGTTATTTCCGTAGGAAATAAGAAGTTCAAAGACAAGAAAAACTAGTGGATCTTTGACAGAAATTGGTTTGACAGAAGCTTATTTATTTTGATTCAATTCATCCTCTCTTCAATCTCAATATTAAGGTTGTGATATAGATTTCTTGTATAGTTAAAGGTATATGGGGGGAGAAATTTTGTGTTGGGGTATGACCGGAGAAAAAAAAGATAATTAGAACAGGCCTGCTGGTCAGTCAGAACTACTGTGAGACAGAATAATGGGGTAATGCACTATACCCCAAATCTTAGTTCTTATTTTTGAAACATTTGTGTCATAATGGCAGTCTTTGGGATTGTTTCTTGCTCTGAAAATGTTAGTGCAGTCAAGTGCTTGTCTTAAAGCACTGTCTTTTTTTAAACACCTGTAAGCAGATTTATAGGTGCCTACTAAGACACCATGCTTTTAGGAAAACTGGTGCTAGCCAATGTTGTTTACCGAAATAATTTTTTATACTTAACATCTCAGCTGATTTTCAGAAAATAGCTTTATGCTGGCTATCTAGTGGGGACTGGGGAAATGAATGAGAATGTCACAGATGCATCCTAGTCATAAAGAAAAAAACTATCAGGTGCATTCCACAGAACAGTAAAAAGGGTGTCCAGGATAAAATAAAAAAGGCTTAAAAATTATGTACCTTGTCTTTTCTTAAAAATGTGGCTAAAAATATGTATCAAAACAGTCGAGTTATAAGACAAGGGACATTTCCATAGCAAGTTTCAGGTGTTAAAATTGAGATAAAGGTAAAGACGATGCCAATAATACAGCCTCTTTTACAGTTTTAATTACCTCAATTCAAGAAGGCAATTCTGAGATGCCTTAATTTCAGAGGAATGTACATTTTAAGCTCTAGGAAAAAGATATGAATAATGGTAACACTTTGTCATTCTTCTATATCCAAATACAAACACAAAGTTATGCTATGTCTTGTTAAATCAGTAGAAACTACCTTATGTACTGCACAAGTAGAACTTTAGCATGCACAAGTAGAACTTTTATTAAACACATATACATTTATATAAGTTATTAAACCACTTTTAAGGGGTTTTTAGCAGAAGAGGAATTTGAAAATGGAGTTAGTTTAGAAAAGACCTTTTGAAAATAGGGCAGATAAAATAAAAACAAGCAAAGGAAGAAATCCTAAATTTGTTATTCTATTTTCTTAAATGCGTATGAACAAACATCTATCAACCTTTTCATAGGTCTTCAGTGAAGAAATAACATAGCTGTGACTTTAAGGCAATTCTGTTGCCTGTTGTGTTTAGGGTGTTTTGTTTTCTTTTCAAGACAGTGCATGTGCTTCTAGATTATCACTGGTTAATTTCTGCAAAATATAGTTTAAACTCCAGAGCTATATACTATTCTTTCTAACACATTGACACATTTGGTGCAAACTAGTAATGCAAATGAGAAAGCAGCACAAATACTCTGACCATCTTTCCCAGAGAGCCAAACAGGACAGCATACGTGTTAACACAAGGAGTCATGAGTGGGAAAGATGCTTGCTTTTCGCCTGTGTCCCATTTTTTTTGTTCCCTGCTATTTCTAGAATTTTCTCTGAGATCAATGGAAAGAATGGTTTGTCTTTAAAGCCTGATTTATTTACATGCTATCTTTAGCTTAGCTGAAGTCCTGACAAAAGGAGACATCTCAAATCTTGGCAAGAATAAGGATCAAGAAAGTGGAAAGGGTATGACTACAGTAGAATTCTTTTATGTCTTGTGACTATATTGTTCTGGCTTTCCCCGGCAAGATCCTTCTATGCTGCCTGACAGACAAAATAAAGGTATAACAGCGGAAATGAGGTGTAAAAGAAAAGGATAATATTTGAAAACTGAAGAGATAGGGGTACAATTTTATAATTTAATGTATGTTTTCCATTTTCAGCTAAAGATAACTCATCTTCTTCCGCTAGCAAATAAGCTCTTACTGATTCAGAATTATCCAAATGCTTCAAAACATGACACTTATTTAAACAGGAAGAACAGCTCATCCATTTTTTGTTAGACTTAACTCTGAACTGCACTACAATTTACAGTGATCGAAAGAGTAGGTTGAGCAGAATCTTTTTTCACCCTCCCATTCTGGGGCCCATAAGTGGAGAAATTACAATGGAATATACATTTCTGTGAGCAAAAGTTCCCTTTTGCTTTAAAAAAAAAATGTATAAATGATTTAACATCATTTCAAATAAGAGAAGTAAGCAACACTGTTCTTATTTTGGGATTGCTTCCTCTTTTATATTTGTGGATCTGTTCCTTATGCCCTCCTCTTTTTATTCAAAAAGCTTCACTTGAAACCCTTTCTTTTTGTCTGACTTAAGTGTCTAACAGAAATCAGGAACACTGAGGAAAAATATTATTTTAAACACGATCTCTGTCTGAAGGAATTGTGTTGTCTAGTGTCTCTAGGGTGTCTTGAAGAGTGTACATTATTTACAAAAAGCCGTGGTCTCATTTAAAATCGCATTGCGTTATGCATGCTATCACTGACAACACTTCTGGGAAGTATCCTCCTGCCATCAGTCCTATGTGGTTATTTACCCATACAAATAGAGATCTTGATTCCCCACTGAAAGAATAAATTACGTAACTTCAGTCTTTGCAGATTTTCTAAGGTCTAATGTGTTATTTTTGACTCGTATGAGGAACTAGGATATTTTAAACAAACAAAAAAAAAATCCAACTCTCCAAGCAAACAAAAAATCCAGACAAAAAACAAAACCCAAAAAGAAACACCAAAAATTTGGGGTTTTGTCAGGCTTTTGCTTCACATAATCCTCTTTAGTTCTACACCCTTTATAAAAACATTGAGCCTAGAATAAGGAAAAGAGGGGATCTTATTCATCTGAAAGGTGTGATTAAATCATATTTTGCCTTATATTCTCTCTTGTGTATGTCCAGTTTCACATAAAAGAAACTGTGCAGAACCTCAGTGAGCTCAGACTCCTTTCACCTTCATTTGCAGGTAGCAGTTTCTTTCCTTGGCAGGACTCACTGCAGCTTTCTTCCTGCCTGAGGGATATTTTGATATTAAGAAATATGTAAGGAAAGTGGAGTTTGACAATCAAGCCTCCTTAACTGGGAAATCATCAACACTAAGAGTATGTCTATTATGCAAAGTGAAACACCTGAGATGCTTCAAGACTGGCTTTCATAGAAACAAGTATGTGCTTAGGATAATCCCAAGTGCTTTGGCAGGTACAACAACAACAAAGAAAACCGTGGTGTAGATTTTCTGCAATTACAACAGATTTAGTTTGGTTTTAATTAGACACTTCATTTCTTTTTTTTTTTTTTTTTTTTTTGTCTGGTCATCTGTCTGGGATGATGCATTTGAATAAATTCATTAATTTGTACAAATTCATGAATACTTTTATGGACTGTAATTTATCCTGGCTTCCTATGCAAAGAAATAGTATTTACATCTCTTTGATATTATTTGCTCTTTTCTGAGCAATTAGTTATAAGAAAACACTTTAATTTTGCTCAAGGATATGTATATGAGAAACACAGATTTAATAATTATGATAGTGTAAGCGTCTTCAGATGGTAGCTTCATAACAATATTTTATTTTGAGACTATAACTCCAGGCAGACTCAAAATAGGTGATTACTGAAAAAAAAATCTTCCTTGCCTCTCCTGGAAAGCAGAGAGCAGAGAAGCCACTAAGAAGTGGCTGTGAACCTTAGATGAACCACTTTTCCCTTGTGGCTGCAATAATTTAAGCATTGTGCATAAAGTGCCTCTGACTTCCCTGAGCACAGAGCAAGGGCCAGAGTTCTGCAGTATGCCCTTCACTCCCTGGTTTTTTTGGCACTGTTGGACTAGGAGGACTTGGAGGGACTTTTCAGCCTATTTTCCTATGTAAATGGGGCTAATGGGATTTCAGTGTCTGTTTTCAGTCTTCAATTCAAACTGAATCCCATTTTTTATTTTTGTCTCCACCCTAGAAAAGTTGTTTATCGGGGTGGATCCTCTGAGGCGTGCACACTCAGTCCTGTGGCCTCTAGTGATTCTGCAGGAAAACAGAATAGTGAAGGGGATTTAAGAGCCAAGCAAATATTTTCCTGTTTTATATTAATGTTAGAATTTCATGGCCAGACTTTTGCATAACCTATGCAATCTGTAGGGTGTATTAGGTGTGCAGTATAACAGTGAATTGTAGGAAAATACATCTTTGAATGTTAAAATTACCACAAAAGAAAATTATGTACAGTTAAAGAAATACCTTGGCAGAATTATGCAGAAAACTGTAAACACTTCATTCTGACCATATTTGTAAAAAATGCTAAGTACAGTTAGAGATATTAGCATTTTTAAGGGACAAAATCAGGTTTGAAGGCTGCAAAAAACACCTGATTTATGTTATTTCTCCTATTTCCTACTGATTTATTAAATTATTAGTAATATCTAGCTTTATCTAACTTCTTAAATGGAATTTTAATGATTGACTGAAAAATTCCCTCAATCTTTTCCCTTCAGCAAAAAAATCAATATACTTAACATTGAACCAAAATAAACTTTTCTATAGGGTAACCATTTTTCTTGCTGTGAGAGATGCTGCAATACAGAAAATAACTTTATTAGTTCTGTTTAAATATTGACTAGATATCTAGTATAGTATTAATTCTGGTGACATTAGCATCTGTTTATTCTTATTGTAATATTTTTAGTATAGATGCAAAATAAGAAGACAAAATCAATAATATATTTGGACTTGTTTTTACACTTATTTTAAGAGAGACTGATGTGCACTAGAAGACTTTTTTTGTAGCAAAACTTACTTTACAATTGGATTTCTTTAGGGGTTGAATTGAAGGTTTTTACCCATGCCAGTTTTTTCTTGGGATGTAACATTCTTTTGTCATTTTATTACAAAATTTAATAATTTTTAATAATTAATGATTAACTTTTACAAACTGCATTGATGTTTTATTGAAATGACAGAGTAATCTAACAGCATTAATATAGTACCTGGTATATAGTTCTCATTCTCAGGTGATCATATGGATGGTTATTGGATGTCATAACAGTGAGCTGTAAATGGCAGTGGGTTAATTCTGCTTTGTCTTCTCTTAATATGAGAAGCTGTACTTAATTACATGTTGTCTACAATTAAATACTAAAGTTATAAAATCATAGAACATCCTTAGCTGGAAGTGAAAGGGACCCACAAGGATTATCAACAGCCCCAAGAATCACATCCTGTGCTTGAGAAGGTTTTCTGAATGTTTCTTGAGCTCTGTCAGGCTGGTGCTGTGAGCACTGCCCTGGGGAGCTGTTCCAGTGCCCAGCCACACTCTGGGTGAAAAACCTTTTTCTAATATCCAGCTTACACCTCTTCTGACACAAATTCAGACCATTCCCTTGGGTCTTGTCACTAGTCCTTAGCCTGAACTTCCTCTGTTTTCAACACATATTTCTCTCAGATTTGATACAGTTATTTCAATTTCAATATAACCTCGGGTTGAAGACGAGAAGAACTGAACTGAAGTCAATTGTTGTCCAGCAGGGAGTACCTTGTGCCTATAAAGTCTATTTTTATTTCTAACTCTTGATGTTTTAAAACAGTCTGTTTCTCTTCTCCTAGAAGATGAGGATATAGAGATGCTTTTTTTTCACTGAAAGAAAACTTTCTAATAAGCATATTAATTTGTATTTTGAAACCATGGTGCTGTTCTGAGAAAAATGTAAAAATATGTAATGAATGTCAGTTCCTGAAAGTCTTACTATGTTTATACTATGAACTACTTTGAAGCAAGCTGATGAATTTGGTAATCAGAAATGAAATTATGAGAATATGTAAATCAGATATCCCTTGAGTAGCAACACTGGCATGCTTAGGAAAGCATTTGAATTAATAAAAGATCAGACCCCAATGCTATAATTATGCTCTGAAGAAGGAACTAGATGGATTCAGAGGCTAAGATACAGAAGAAAATAAAAGAAACACCCCAGTGGTTGTTGTAGAAAGTAAAGCCAGTCTACTTAAATTTATATGACTCAGTTGGGACAGAAACCCTCAGCACTAAAAGAACTAAAGCTGCAGCTCTTAGGATTCTAGAGTTGATGGTGATATGAAAGGTGAGGGAAGGTCCACCAAGATCTGATGTGGTAGCTGCTTACAAATGGTTGGTTTGTCATCTGTCCCCTGCCACTGACATTCTCCCACAGGTTAGTCTCACTCAGGGGCTTGAGGCAAATGCTGCCTTGATAGAGACAGGAGGAGAAGAAGCAGCAGCTAGACAAATAATTCTGGCAGTCAGACTCCTCTGGTAAATGATTTGCTAGGGATTTTTGCATCTGTCTTAAGCTCAAGACAGTTGGCCTTATGCTGTATGATCCTTGCAGCACTGGACAGGGAATAACTTTTTTTCTATAATCAGATATCTTCCTTTTCGTCTTGAAAATTGAGTGTTTCTACTGGCTTGGTTTATTTTGTTCTGGTTTTAACCTAACTAAAATCTCAGGCAATATTTTATTTTTGTCTCCCTTGTCTCATTGAACCAATACTCATGATTTGTTCCTGTTGTTGTATTGCAAGGCCATAACGTGATGTTTTATAACAGGCAAATTGTTAAGTGGATCTGTCCGTGGTACTTAATACTATTTTACTCTCTTAGCACTTGGAGCTCCTGTACAGAAGCAGTTGCAAGCCTAAACTGATTCAGCCTCTTGCCTACCACAGTAATTTTCCACAAATAGGAAGCCACTTTTGTAGACTTCATGTTTCTTAGGATACATTTGTTCCTTTACAACTTTCTACAATTGCAGCCAATCCAGTGTACACTGACTACTAGTCAAAATCTTTTTGCCATTATTTTCTTACAAACAGGCAGAATTATATTAGTAGTAGACTTTTTATATTTTTTCTGCCGTATGAATAATTTTTGTAGTTTTCACAGAATAAATAGTATCCAGACATGTTTCTTGTATCTGTCAAAAATATATATTTTAATTAATTATAAAGAGGAACAGATAGACAAGGATTTTCTGATTGAAAAAAAGTATGTACAATTTTAATTTGCTTCAAAATAAAATGTAAATTCTATGGATGAAAAATCCAACAGAGATGGTTATACAAATATATTTTATATAAATATAAAAAATATATTATTCAAATACTTGAAGGGGGAATATCTGCAGTAGCTTATCTTAAAGGGAAGCTATAAATGACCAATACTAGACAGTCAATATGTACAGCTTGTTCAATATTTCCAATCTGTGACTTTCATGTAATGGATTGGGTTTTTTCCATATCTTGAAGCACTGACAAATAACAACCTATAAATTTCAAAAGAAAGAGGTGATATGTACAGCTTAAATGTAATGTTTGAAAGGAAAACAGGATGCTGAGGCACATCTGTTTGTTCCAATGGTGGTGAGTTAATGAATAGAGATAACACTTTTCAGGTATAGATTCCATAAAAAAGCAAATTGAAGTTTTCTAGGTTTTGGTGCACAGAAGGTATATAGGAATTGAGTTATTCAAGGGTCTGGATAGTTCTGCAAGAATCAGGAAAAGCTGTGAAATCAAAAAGGAGCTGTAATTGTCTGTTTTTAATTAAAAAGAAGCAAAATAAATTGGTTTAAAAATGGCAGAAAAAAATTTAAGAACTGCATTCACATTGAGTTGGATTAAAATAATTTATTTAGATAAAAATGTTGTTGTGATATTAAGGTAAATCCATCAGTATAACTGATGTCCTTGAAAACTTAAGACTAGGCTATGTTTGAAGAAACTAGGCCATGTTGTTATTTTTAATATACTGGGACCTATTATATGAGTAGTTTGATTTGTGATAGATGGAAAGAATTGAAGATGGAGGACACAATTTTTCTTATTGTTGACATTGTCTCTCTGTTATAGCTTTGTAGAGCAGGTAAGATATCAAAATGTTGCAAACATCACAAATTGCAAATAAACATGGTTTCAAATTAGGCCATATTCTATTCTGTGTAGAAGTAAATGAAAAAGTTGTTTGACTGAGAATTGTCTTCACATTTTGATGCTACATCAGCCTGGAAATTAATATATTACAGTGGCATTCAGCAATGTGTGCTGCAAAATCAGTGTGTAGGTTTTTGGACTCAGAGTTGAATTTTATGTGCTTAACCTGAAGCATTACAGTTGGCATGAAGCAGCAGTGGAATTTTTGAAGGAAAAAAAATGCCTCTTTTTTTCCCTGCAGTATTTCTAAATCAGTTCTAAAATTAAATTGAATTAATATACTAATAAGAAGCAACTGTGTAATTTGGTCTAGAAACAGAAAATAGACCTCTGGTCATGCACTTCACATTTCAATACTGAAATTATTTTCATCATACTTTTGTGTCACATTAGAAAGAGACAAGAAATATTAATTTAAAGGGATATGGCCTATTTTAACAATTGCATCTCACTGGAAAAAATGGGAAAGTGATGTTCTTTTTTTTTTATTATCGTTAGTCTTGTGAATATCTTTATAAGACCACAAGGATTTAGTATGATTGCAAAGTATCAGCATTTGAACACAATACTGTTTATCTAAATAGTTTTTAAGATGATTAAATTGCTGAGGTCAGTTCTCACTTGAACCAGTACTATATAATTTTTTTCAGTGTTTCTAAGTCACAGAGTATTTTGTGGTGATTTGACTCTGGCTGGACACTAGTTGGCCACCAAAGCTACCCTATCACTCCCCTCCTCAGGTGGACAGAGGGCAAGAAAATACAGTGAAAGGGTTGTGGGTCAGGATAAGAGCAGGGAGAAATCAGTCACCAGTCGGCATCATGGGCAAAAGAGACTCAGCTCAGATTCAATTAAATCAGAGCAGGGCAATGAGAAGCAAACCCAAATCTTAAAACACCTTCTCTCCACCCCTCCCTCCTTCCTAGGCTTTTCTGCACTCCTGAGTTCTCTAAATCACCCCCAGCAATACAAGTGGACAGGAAATTGGAGCTCTGATCAGTGCATCACGTGTTGTCTCTGCTGCTCATTCCTCCTCAGAGAGAGGACTTCTCACACTGTTTCCCTGCTCCAGGCTGGGCTCATTCCCACAGTGTGCAGTTTGGGAATGGATTGCTCCAGCATGGACACACAGGTGCTGCCAACCAACCTGCCCCAGCCTGGGCTCCTCTCTCTGTGGAGAGAGGTCCTGCCAGGACCCTACTCCAGCACAGACTCCCCACCTGGCCACAGCCTCTTTTGGGGTTTCCCCTGCCCTTGAGTGGGATCCTCCATGGGCTGCAAGGGCACAGCTGCCTCATCATGGTCTGCACCATGGGCTGCAGGGGAACCTCACCTGGAGCAGCTCCTGCCCCTCCTTCTGCACTGACCTTGGTGTCTGCAGGGCTGTTTCTCTCACGTATTCTCACTCCCCTCTCTCACTTGAATTACACAGGATTTAATTCCCCTTCTTAACCATATTATCCCAGAGGTTCTCCCAGTGCTGGCTCAGCCTTGGCTGTCAGCAGTTCCCTCTTGGAGATGAACTGGAGATTAATTTGGAATTATATTTGATAGCAGAACAGGTAACAGTGGCAAGAATCTGGAATTACTCAAGGTGTGAAGTTACTAAGCCATTGAAACGTAGTAGACTATTGTTTTTTAAAAGCCAGCAGCATAGACTAAACAATTTGTGTAGGTAAAATAATGAAATTTCCAATTTTATGACTCGTCTGCTAAAGGAAACATTTCTCCCTTTCTAGAGACAAGAGGCACGGTCAAGTGACTATGTCTTGAAGAGTTGAAAATGTAAATAAATCTGGCACTCTTGCTGATTTAGAAGCTTTTGGCAGAGAATAAGAAGTTGTATATCTCTGTTTATTTTGTTGAAATATACAATTGTGGATTAGCATTTGTACCCAACTTTCTTTGTCTATACTATCAGTCATGGATAGTATAAAATACATCTGGGGAGATACTGGCCCTCCTGACTTCTTAACTAAACAGCACCAAAATACAAAAA
>VYXF01011764.1:198008-232527 GCA_013397295.1 Polioptila caerulea | reverse complement strand
AAAAAAAAAAAAAAAAGAAGTAATACTGAGAGCAGGATGGAATAGTGGTTTCCTAAGGCTCTCCAATAGAGCAATTTGCACACCAAATCAAGCAAAAGGTTTATATACTTTCTAAGCTTTTTATATAAACTGTAGCTTAAGCCACAAATAATTCTATTTCTATTTTTTTTTTTCAGAGCGAGAATGGCATCTCCTGTTTATTTTACAGTATTTATTGTGCATTCAGAAAACATGTCTACAGCAATTTTCCTTTAGTTTCTCATGTACAGCGGATACACAAAACCAGTAATATTGGGAACATAAACCCAGATCTGCTTTACAGGGAGAATCTGCCCAGAGCCTGATGTCACCTCTTTCAAATGATGTTCTTAAAAAGAGTTGATAGTAATATTCAAGCCATTATAATTCCTATAATGTATGCTAAGAACAAAATTCTTTGTTTTAAATTATTGTGAACTCCTTAGGAAACATTGACTTTTTTTACTGTTTTCACCTTTTCCATCTCCATCAACTGTCCTGAATTTCCATAATTAATAATAACACAATAACCAACATAATGTACACCAAGCAACAAAGATTTCATAGCTGTTTGTCACAAAACAGTTAGGAAACATCCTATGTTGATTGTTTTAAGCCTAACAAAGTGCCAATAATGTGTCTCCAGATTAAATCACTGGGGTTTAACTGCCTAGAAAATTAATTTCTTCCTTATTTCTAATAGAATATTGAACAGAGGTACATACTCTTAATGGGTAAATTCATTCTGGTAACCAAATGCTAGCAAATCGTTTTGGGGATAGTATTCCACCAGATGTTTTCACAGTTCTCTGATTTATATTGTAGGATATGAGTAGACACACTTATGTCAACCCCATGATTTTATGTGATTTAAAGCAGGAAAGAAATTTATGTAAATGGCTGAAGATCAGAACATAAATTTTGATTTTAGGACTACAGTTTTCTTAAAATGGTGCATAGTACCTTTCATTGCTTTTTGAAAAGATCTGTGCCTTATACTGCAAGAAGGAGAGGCAATACATTATTTTTCTCTTAAAACATTTTGTGACCATTAATTTTTCTGACAGAAATTAGATTATTTGTGGTATTTCTTCATGTTGCTACAGGGCTTTTCCACAACAATAAATTATTGTTAAGTACATTTGTCTACCACAATGAAAAGAGGAAAGTATTCCCAAGACTGCTCATAGAATGGCTTCTGATTAAGTTTATCAGTAAAATGCTATTTCTGTCAATGACAAGTGGAAATGAATTTGTAGAAGGACCCATGTGATAAATGGTTAAGTTAACTGAGAAATAAAAAATTAAAAAAAATCAAATTTGTGCCATTCACATACCCTCTTATGTAAATGAGTAAGTCTTCTGGCGAATCTTTAATTTGCACAATATGGGAAAAGAAATCAAACTTAAAAAGGACTTACTAAAAATCCTCATCCACTCAATTATTTTTTCTTTGTGTGTATGTTCTAATTTATATTAGGAATCTATCTGAACAAAGAAGTTATCTTTTTTTTCATATAGCTTAGTCAGTTGTCATGAGCATTGTGAAAGGCATCAGGATAAAATGTGGCAATTAGAAATGAGATGATGTAATGTATTTGAAATTGCTAAGTGAATCCTTTAATCAATTATACAAGTTACTTCTCTTTGTCTACAAAAAGTGTTTTCTTGGGGAAAATGAGCATAAACTGCAATTAACTCTTCATAATATTGGTGATGGATAATTAAGCAAATGTGTAGGATTACTATCACAATATAGATCTTGAACAGTTAAAAAGCATCCATCAAAAAAGACCAAAAACTACTGATACAGCAGTTTAAAAGTCCTAAAACCCCAAAGCTTCATAATTTTTTATGTTAACATACTGTTTATATAGTAGAAGCTGAAAACTAAGGAGAGGTAACTTACTTCAGAGTCTCTGCCCCATTAAATTGTATTAAACCAAGGCAATTTTTATAGTTGCATATTTTCTATGCAATAGATAAAACTGTCTGATACTGGATGGGATTTAACAAAATATGAGAGATTTGTTAGTTTTATTTGTTCATGATAAGGCTATGGGCAGTAGTCTAAATAAAAAAGAAGGCACAGTCTGAGCTTTAAGAAGTAAATATCAGTAAGAAACCATTTTGGTGAGCATATTGTTCACATTAATTTTATTATTTAGATAAAATACCCTGAATCAACAGGGTTACCTCGCTGCTTTTGAAAAGTGTGTGTTACAAGATGATTCACAAAGCAACAGCCTGGCCCACATGAAGTAAAGACATCCTTAGGTATATTAAACTGTTCTTTACTAGACTTTGATACATGAAAGTGTCTCCAAAGTCCTTGTGCACAGTTGTGTAGAAATCTGTGCAGTGTAAGTCTTCGATGTCATTAAACTGAGCATCATTGGTGCTGTTAACAACCTGACTTCAAAGGTGATACTGCTTGTCCATATCCAGGAGAAAGTTCCTTTGTGTCCTTGAATGATGCATTTTCTTAAAAACTAATGTGAAAAGAATATCAAAAGAAAAAGAGTTGCATAGCTCTGAAAGCAAACTTAAATAGGTAGAAGTCCAAAAGCGTAAGAATGGCAACTCCCAAAACACAAAGTATTTGTCTTTGCAGTGATTTGCAGCAAGCTTGTCAATAGGATCAGCTCTAAGGTCCCCTGTAAAGTATTTTTTAGTTAATCTAAATCTATAATCTTTGATTGCAGTTAGGAGAGGGCAATCCACAGGGCTGATAAGCAGAGGGTTAAAAAAGGAAATAGAAGAAAAAAGAAAATTACAATGCATAATAGAATCCCTGAAAAATTCAAATGAAAATAATAAAAGGAAAAGCAGCGTGAGAAGGAAATGATGAGAGGGGAGATAGATGTATTTTACTGTTAGGTATTCCCTCAGAAAGGCTGAGGGAATTGGATTGTTCAGCCTGGAGAAGAGAAGGCTGCAGAGTGACCTTATTGTGGCCTTTCAGTACCTGAAGGGACCTTACAAGAGAGCTGGTGAGGGACTTTTCCAACAGTATGTAGTGACAGGACATGGGGGGATGGCTTCAAACTGAGACTACACTGAGACTGGATATTAGAAAGAAATTCTATACTGTGAGGGGGGTGAGGCACTTGAACAGGTTGCCCAGAGAAGCTGTGGATGCTCCATCTCTGGAAAATTTCAGGAACAGGTTGGGTGGGGCTTTGAGTAGCCCTGTCTAGGGCAGGGTGTCACTACCCATGGCAAGGGGTCGGAACTAGTTGATCTTTAAGGTCACTTCCAGTCAAAACCATGACACGATTCTTTATATTCTTGTTCTCTCTCCTTTTTGGAGGATTCCTCCCTCATATTTAGGGTATAAACTGAAAGCTCTTGTCTAATTGGTACTAGGAATGCCTTAGATTTTGGGTCTCTCTTTAATTTTCTTAGGAAAGCATCACACAATATAATTGGAAAGTGTTTTTCCTAATGGTGTTACAAACAACTTCAACAACTTAGTCACAAGCAGCTGTGATTTGCTTAATAATTAAGTACAGCTTTACAATATGATAATTTATATATTTATTAGAATATGATTTATTTAATTATTTATACTTTATTAAAATATGATAATATTGATGCAGAAACCTGTGAGTGTTTGGTGGTACAAAGGAAATAGTGCTCTACATGTGCACTTCAGGATGTTAGAAGTAATGCTGAAAGTGTGAAGTTAACTCCTTTGAGAATTTCTTTCCACTTTTTCCTTTTTGTCCTCATTTCCTTTTTTTCTTATGTTGGATTCAACATATATCATAAAGCAGTAGTTCTTGTGTTGTCACTAGGCAGTTGTTTCTAAAAAGTACAACTGAAAACTAAAATTAATACCGGTAGTGAAGTAGGCCAGGGTTCTCAGGCTGTTTGTGGGCAAGTCCCCTGCTATTGCAGAGACAGCTCTTTTGACTTTTCTGAATATTTTGCCCGGTGCTTATCCCATATTTTTTTTTTTTTCTTTTTCTGTTCCACTTGGAAATTTTCTGAAGGAGTGTGTATAATTCTTCATTTTAATTAAATCTTAGAAAATAAAAACAAAGTGATTTAATCAAAGATATATCATATGAATGTTTTGGCAGTTTTTTATTATCCTAAATTACTTGAAATCATTATCAAAGTGTAAAACCCTCTGTATGAGAGGTAGAAGTTCTTTAATATACTGTGTTTGCAAGTTTAATCTGAGAGATTATTTAAACCTTAATTTTATGGTTGGCCATATCCTGCTTATCCTTCAGAATCACAAGAAAGAAAAATTAAAGTGATGGGTATTTCTAATAGTTCCTGCTTCTTTCAGTAGCTAAAAATGCAGCATGTTTAAAACACGTAATGCATAAAAGTATCTTACTCCAAAGTGTGATTAGTTCTGTGTGTGGGAATATAGAATCATGGAACCATTTGGGTTGGAAAGGACCTTTAAGAATCATCTAGCCCAATGTTCCTGCAAAGAGCAGAGACACCTTCCACTAAAGCAGGTTGCTCAGAGCCCTGTCCAACCTTCAATATTTCCAAAGATGCATAAAAATATATAATTAAATTTGTAGACACATTCTGTTTGTAAAACGATTAGAAACTGTATAACTGCAAGTGTAAGTGTCTCCAGTGGCCTTCTGAGTAAGCTGGGAATCCAAAGGGCATTGTGCCCTTTTGCTTTGTCATTTCTATATCAAGAGGTGGAAGTTCAAGTGAAGGTGCCTGAAACAGCCACAGTCAATATTCCTTCTGGAGAGCCATAAACCCTAAGGCCATGGGAGACAAGGTTGAGCAGGCTCCCAGCACTTTGCCATCAGGCAGGTGGGTGGCAAGGGTGGAGGGAGATTTTAGTAGGAAACTACAGCTGCTGGCAAACTTTAGATACTAATGTAAGTTGTGAAAAACATCTTTGCAGTAATAACTCTGGGATGAGCATGTGAAAATGTGGCTTTGAGTAAAAAAGTTAAAAAACTTTTGTTCTCTTCGTAAAAAGTGCTTTTTAAAAAATGTTAATGTCTTCATGGGAGGCTGTGCTTTGTGCAGTATCCATTACCAACAAAAATCTCTTTCATGGGCTGTAGAATCCAGGTGAACTTCATCAGCACATGTTACTGTCTAATCATGTGAAAAGTGTTAAATGCTTAGAGTACTTGGAAAAAAACCATCCCAGATTGAATATTTTATGGTGATCTGAAATGCAGAAGGCTTCTCTCATGTTCTGGTGGAAGTTCACACTTCTGCCTTCCTACGCATCCTGTGCAAGGTTCCCATTCCAGCATGAGGGTTCTTAAGTTCTATGACCACTCCTGCCATTGAGCTAGCTATTTTCTATTTTGTAAGTAAGGCCTATTACATAATATGTCAGAGGATAAATGAGAAAATTCCTTTGTTTACCTTTGTGTCAATTGAAATAAATGTGGAAATCATGTATTGGTTGTTCTTTTGTGTTTGTGTGTGCTGGAGGAGGGAGAAAACCTAATTTAAGATGCTGTGAGCGCAGGAAAAAGGCTGAGTATTTGAATAAGCTATTACATAGCATTTCACTTTATAGTACTTTACTGAATGGTTATTGTTTCTGTTGTTTAGAAAAGTGGATGCATAGATAACAAGTAATTTCTACAAATTTCGCTTCTAGAAATTCCAGAGTTCCAGCTTCTTTGCTCTCCTTGCTTTGATCTCCTATTCCAAACAAATGGGCTTCTGCATATAAGTAGAAGTTTTTTCCAAGTTACTTTTTCAGTAAGGGGCATGGATCTTACCTTCACACTGGTACATGCAGTAGCACAAAGGTCTTAAGTGCCTTGCTGGAAATAAGCCACTTACTCTAATATATTTTTTCTCTAACTGTACCTTGCTATGATTTGCCCATGTAATGCTCCCTACTGGACAATGCAAAGGCTCTAGTGCTAAAATCAATATGCAAAACCGTGAATATGTGCAAAAACTAGGTACAAATTTTGAGCTGGACATTAGCAAAAGAGAAGTGTGTGGTGGAAAGACCAATTCATACTTGCAATAATAGACAATATTTGCATTTAGACAAACGACCTAGCCATTACTGTTATTTGTTTCTAATAGTGAAATCATGTATCTGAAAATAATAGTAAAAAGTTGGGCCAAGTATTATTGTATTAATATGCATTGCAGAAAGAAGAGAAAATCTTATACCTCAAAGCAAGAGGCTTTTATGTGTCTATTCTGGCTCTTAGAAAATCTTGCAGTTTCTGCTACAAAGGTGTCTTAAAAACCTTACACATTCCACAGGCAAAGCAAAGTGTGCTGGGACACCATGGGGCAGCAGGGTGCTTGAGGCAACGTGGCTGGACTGTCACAAGCTTGCTTGGATCCTGCAGAAAAAACGTTTCTTATCCTATCACAACACAGAACAGGATGCAGATTATTGCCACGTTATGCTCATCACAGCTTCTTCTTATTCTGAAACTGTGGGGCTTCAAAATAGTTTGGAAAATAACCCCAACACATCAGCAGAACAGTTTTTGCTGAGGGGAATCCAAGAAAGGAGTAATTTGGGGATGGGTAGTGTGTGTCCTGTGACAACCTAAAGGAAATTTTAAGAAAACCAAACAGAAAGCGTAATAAAAATAAGCTAAATCTCAACAACTCAAACCTCTGCTTCAGCTAGGACTCCTTGTCCAGGGCTGTGGGTAAACACCACAGCAGCCTGCTGACATTGACCCCTGTGCCCCAGGCTCTGCTGGTGTTGGTGTTCAGCTGTCCCTGTAAAATGTGTGCCAAAGCTGAGACAGAGCATTCAACTGACTCAATGCAATTTAATGAATTAGTAGCTGGCAACTGAGTTTGATCATGTTTGAACAAGTAAACTTCCAGAGTGGTTTGGTTTGTAAATTTCTATTTACAAATACAAATTTCTATTTACAAATATAAATTTTCTCCTCATGACGACAGATATATAGGAAAAAAAAGCATATGGTTTTGTTAATCTTTTACATTCCTGGAAAGTTGTATCCTGCCAGTTTTAACTGTTTCATGGACAAATTTTATTTAATGGTTATATACAGCTTTACTGATTTGCTCTGCAATTTATACTGTGCACTTGGAAAGAGAAAACAAACATGATTTAGTTGTAGAGTATGATATACTGAAGTATTTGGTTTCCTCCAGAAAAACTAGATTGAGCATTTTACTTGAAAGCCTTTGTATGTAGATAGAATTCAGACACACTTTTTGAGGTTGTGAAAATCTGTCATAAGTATGAATATCACAGTGTAGATTGTTGATGTTATTTCAATTCCTGCTTATTTTTAGCAGTAAAAAGTTATTTAGCTGTTGAAAATAATTTTTCACTTTTTTGCTTGTACATTCTGAGGAATTCAAGGGGAAAATACTTATGCTCTACTGATGTCTAAAAATATGAAAATATTGATTATTTATAAATATGAACTTGTTTCAACAGGCATAAAGTATTCCAGTCTAAGCTACAGATTCAGAATTGTGTTGATTTTAAAAACGAGATAGGGTAGCTACAGGCGAACTGCAGGAACAATTATTTTATTTTATCATAAGAGATATAGAAAAATGCATCCTAATGCACTTAGTCAAACTTGAGAATGGCCCATATTGGTTATCTTCTGGTAGTTTTTAATTCTGTAAGTAGAAACACAGCAATAATTTTTCTTAGAAGTGTAGTTTTCCCAGTCCTGTTTAAAAACAAACAAACAAACAAAAAAGAACTAAACCAACCAACAAATACCAAACTCCAAATCTAAACAACAACAAAACTAACCTCTCCAGAAAAAAAAAACAAACCCTAAGCAAAACCAAAAACAGACTAACCAAACAATCAAAACCAAACCAAAAAACACATGTGTTATTAGGCTTCTCACAATTGCAGGAAAAGATGTTCTTTAATGGTATCAGAAATTTTAGTCTCTGCTTTCCTGACATTGCTTATTTGAGTTTATAAGAACATCACACATTTTGTAGTTTAAATCTTACAATGCTTTGTAAGCTCTTAAACGTGATATATACCTTTGGGTGTGTAGAAGGACATTTGTTCACAAGTTTTATTTGTTAATTGATGTGCAGAATATTGCTGTAATGCTCTCTAGTAGACGGCAATACGGGAGGGGACAAAAGGCTGCAGAGATGTACTGAAAGGTATTTGTTCCAAAATTATGAGATGTCTTTATGTCTACTCATCTTGGATTTTTCATTTGGAATTCAGAGGAGAGCAAAAACTTTCACCTCTTTGCATCTGGCCAGTATGTGATGAAGCATTTTTTTCATGCTTAACTTCCTTGTGAAGACGTGAATGTGTTGGGTATTTTGCAGGAGCTTCAGGATGGCATTGGACAGCAGCAAACTGTTGTCAAAACACTGAATGCAACTGGTGAAGAGATTATTGAGCAGTCATCAACAGCAGATGCCAAGGTGCTGAAGGAACAACTGGAAAGTCTGAATAACCGGTGGAAGGAGATCTGTAGGCAGTTGGTCGAGAAAAAAAAGAGGTAGGTTAAAAGAGGGTAAAAGTATTGTGAAATTATATTTAGGTCTTTTAGATTTGATTCTGGCTTGAAATTTCAAAGCAGGTCTCAAAGTCTAGAGTTTCCAAGTATAAAATGAATTGTCAGTAATTAAATTTTACATCCTATAAATTGTTCATATGCTATACTTTATTTAATTCTTTTCTACCTACTCCTGTCAGTGACCACTACTCCCTTCCATACTCCATATTTTTATATTTTAACTCCTAATGTTTAAGAAAATCAAAGAAGCATACATAACTGCTCAATTTTAAAGCAGAATTGTGCAACTGCTTTAAAATCTTTCTGTTTGAGTGCACTGTTAAAGCATATCTCTGTGATACTAATAGTACTTTGGTTGATTTATACAGGTAACCTAATCTAGTTCATCTATCAAAATCAATGCATTAACATCTACATTTCATAGGCAGGATTAAAAAAATTGATTTATCAATTTAATATTATTTATGATCACTTTTAGATCAATTTATTTTTCTCACGCAGTCACAGAAAGAGTGTTTGAGTTACAGATAACACAAAAATAGTTTTATATTTTTAAAAGGAGAATTTCCAACGTAAAAAAAAAAAAGCTGCTGTTAAGATAGGTTTCATTAAAGACCATGTTCTTACATGATGCTAGGCCTAACTGGATATGCCATTGTGCTTTAAAATACAGTAGAAAATATAGGTAGAGCCTTCTTCATGGATGGTTTTTTTTTAAATCCCAGAATATTCCTTATAAAATATTCCTTATACATTAATGAGTGCTGGAGATGTACTGGAAGAACTGGCAGTGTGCAACAACTTTTTTTACTTCTGATGTGTCATATATTATTTTTCAGTTCAGAACCATGGGGGTGAAAAAGCTGTGAAAATGTTTACTAGTGTCCTAAGGGAGTGTCCTGAGAGGTTATTACTGACTCTAATCGTGATGAAAGTCTCCCTTGGAACATGTTGTCTGTTGTTGGAGCAGGCTGCCCAAGGAAGTGGTTGAGTCTCCATAGAATCATAGAATGGTTAAGGTTGGAAGGGAATTTAAAGTTCATTGAGCTCCACCCCCCTTGCATAGGCAGTGAATCTTCTACTAGATGAGGTTTCTCAGAGCCTCATCCAGCCTGGCTTTGAAAACTTCCAGTGAACTCTGCATTCTCTCTGGACAACCTGCATCAATGTCTCACAATTCAGAAGCAAATAATTTCTTTTTAATATCTAATTTAAACACTCTTTTATCCTAAGGCAATTCTCCCATCACTTCATGCCCTTGGGAAAAGTCCCTTTCCAGCCTTCCTGTAGCTCCTCTTTTGGTACTGAAAAGTGCTATAAGGTTTCCCAGTAGTATTTAAAAGACATGTAGGCATGTGACTTGAGGACATGATTTAGGGGTGAGAGTGCTGTGCTAACGGTTTGACTCAATGATCCTGAAGGTCTTTTCCAACCCAAATGATTTTGTATTAAAATAAGGAGATGCAACAAGTAATATACAGCTTTCAAAAGCTTTAGCGATTCTTTAAATAATTCTTTCTGCTGTAATTCCAGGTGTTGATGGTACTGTTATTTGTTGCACAAGGGAGTCCTTGGCCTTTATTTGTCACATAAAAAGCTGTTCTTTTGTACATTGGAAACCCATCTGTGTTTCCAAACATTAACTTGTTATGTAACTGCAAACACTTATAAAACAATAACACATCATTTTAACAGCACTGTAATCTGCTTTGGCAACACAGAAGAAAGAGATTGGTGGTTGAGCTTTGTCTGAGGATATAAAATATATTTCTGTTCTGGTTAAAATTGTTATTGTTCATCCCTTCATTTATCAGTAGAAATGTCTGACTGAATGTTCTTTTGGCTCAATGCAGTGTTAGAATATTGCAGGGAATTTCTTGGCGCATCCTTCATTTTAAGGAAGCCCAGGATTTGTTAAGTGGGAATAATCCAGTTATGTTCTCTAGATGAAGGTTCTTAAATAAACATTTGCACATGCATTCTTCCTTTTGTTCTGTTTAGTATGTTGACCGATTGGTTTGTTTTCCTCTGGAACGACAGCTTGTGTAATTTAGAGGAAAATGATTGCAGAGACCTCAGTTAGTGAACTTTGTGTGACTAATAGCATTGAACCAGGAGGAATACAGATTGTGTTGTGTTAAACTGATAAAAATGCTCCTGGTGTATTTTAGTGAGACTTATCAGGATGCTTCTATTCACCTCTCAGTCTTCTTGGCTGTGTCACAGCCAAAAAATGATTTTTGCTCTCAGGTCTTGGAAACACATCCTATCCTAATTTCTACCACTACATGTGGTGTTTTGTTTTCTTCTTTTTACTCTTCTAGAGTGGATTTTCAAAGGAAAGAAACCTAGCTGACAGGAAAAAGTGGTGTGTTCTAAGTTGGTCTCAGTTATTGATGAACCTGGGCATGAAAAGACCATAGGATTATCAGCTGTACTGTCTTTATATAGCCACGGTGTCATGGGATTTGACATCTTTTAGTTTTTTGTTATTTGTCCTAATTTGGGTTGGGGTACAGTCAGATTCTCTTTATTCAAGACTTGAAACCCATGTCATCCAAAATGCTTTAATTTATCCTTAAGATCAAAGCATGAGGCAAACAAAAGCTGAAGGAAGTGGCTTCTACTTACAGTCCAAAGAGCCAATATAATCATGGCATTGCCCAATGCAACTGTTGGTACTATGTCACATTTATTGAAGTATATCAGTAGAATAAAAATTACAATAAATATGGATCAATTGACATATTTTAATTTCTCTTTTTCAGAATAGTTTTAATAGATTATTTAAAAAAAAAGCACCTGTAAAGTCAGAATGCTTATATTGTGGTTCACATAAGTTTTAATAGTACTTTTATTTATTTTCTATGTTTCCTAAAAATTAAATTTTCATAGTTAATATAATGTTATTATTATAAAGGAGATTCTAAGACTTTCTAAAGTCAATTTTGAGAATGAGAAAATGGAAGCACATTTTAAAACCATATTGAACAAAGGTGATACTGAAGGGAGAGCAGACTGGGTATAATGCATTTTCATATAATAATTTCAAAGAAAAATAAAATAGATATTAACATTTAAAATCTCCTGCAAATCAGAAAAGAAAACTGACCCTAAACTCTTAATAGGTTTCAAGTTTTGTTCTTTGTAGTTAATACATTATGCTCTGCTTTAAAGTTAATTCTCAGTAGCTCAGAGTAGTGACCAACTGAAATTTTGTTTCCTATTACATTTTTTTGCTCAGCAGATCTCAAGATAAAGTAGCAAGAAATTAGCAATTGAATGGATTCCAGAAATGAAATCTGTTAGTGATTTCAGATTCAAGTGTAATGCTGCTAAGCATTATTTGGCAAGGAAATTTTATCTATTGTAAGCTCTGTTTTTGCTATTTGCTTACCCAGAAAGAAATTGATTTTGATAAGCCTGCACAGTTTTACATGAAGCGTTAAACTTTTATGTGGGGCACTGACAGTCCATTCTAAATGTATTTTTCAAGCTGAATTCAAAGGTCAGTAGGGGCTGAGGGGAGGAGGGAAGCAATTACAGGAGTAACAGAACGTGATACAGATATTTTTAAAAGGTTCATGAATGTGAGAAATTTGTTGGCGACACGAGGTGTATGGTGATGTTTCCAAGAATGCCAATGACACCATGCCTCAGGTAGTCAAAGGCTGAGTTGATAGTGGGAGCTCCAAAACTGAGCAGATGGGCAACAAGTGGCAGATGATCTTGATCAGAGACAAATGTGAGGCAAGGAATATTTCAGGCAATCAGGCTATCCCATACTTAAATGATGCTGAGCTTGTTACAACTCCAGAAAGTGATCCTGACCTTATCTCTGACAGTGTTTACAGGCACAAGATGGGGTGGCAGCAAAAGAAAAAGCCATAATGTTTTAGGCTGCATCAGTAAGGGTATTGCAAGCAAAAAAAAAAATAGCATTTTGGTGATACCAAACATTGTGGCCTACTCATGTTGGTCACTGTGTGCAGATCTCTCTGCATGTCAAAAGATATAAAGGACACACAGAAAGCATTCATGAGGGGAGGCAGATAAAGAGAGCCAAGGTTTGGAGTGGCTGCACTATGAGGGGAGACTAAGGTGGGGATCTTCAATCAGGAGAGAAATCTCAGGAGAGATATGGCTGAGGTTTACAAAGTTGAACTGATGGGTAAACTGAAAGCAGAACAAAATGTTATTGACCTCAGTTACTAGAAGGGAAGATTCCTTGTTGGAAATTTAAGAGATGGTAAAATGGATTTAAGATTTATATTATGGTTTCTGAGTGTCTGAGATGTGCTGGCCGCAGAAGGTTATGGAGGAAAATATCGTGACTCAGCCCTATGGAATTCGTAACCTAATGTCTGTGGATCCTGGGAGAGTATGAGGTGAATGGAGTAAAGAAAATGGTGAGTCTTCTGTGGTCCCCTTAACCACCATCTCCTGTTCCCAATGCTGATGGCTCTCTGTTGGGCTTTCCCGAAACACTCCAGCATATTTCATGTTCTGGTACACTGACTATATTTTGAGGAGGGGAGGACAAATTCTCCAAAATTGCTGTCAGTTTTCCTGAGGTTGTATGGCTAAATGGTCTACTATTTATTTATAATACTGTCACTGCATTGATAAAGACCCTGTAAAATCCAAATACTTCCTGTAACCACCATGAGCCCCACAGTTTCAAGCTGACTTGAAAAGGGAAGATTTAAACAGGATATAATTCAAAGAGTTTCACCATGTTAATTCAGTTTTCATAAATAATTTGGAATAAATATTAAACCACCTGAATAATAACTGTAAGCCAGATCAAATCTCTACTGAAACTGATCGTAGGTTCACTAGATGCTAATATTAATCTCAGTGATAGACTGGCAGTTTTAATGAATAAGAATTATTTAGACTGCAAAAGGTCAACTTAATTAAAAACAGACAAGAAAACAAACTACATCTCAAAGCAATTTGAGGAACCTGTACTGCTCTTCAGTAAAAAGGAGCTGGTTTTCAGTTTTAAAAGGTCAAATGCTGATCCTAGGCAGAGCACAGACTTAAAATTGACTTTGAGTCTCCTTTCTTTAGTACTGAAGATCAAGAGGTTATGCCTGAGTTATGTTTGTATAGGATGTTATCTTCCACTTCCCTTTATCTAAGAATTTCAAAGCTGTAGAAGTTTGAATTCAGTGTTTAAAGTTCCTGTATCTTGCAGTCTAATCCATCCAGCTAAGAATTAGATGAGAATGTAATTTTAGCACATCTACTCATTTTATCTTACTGAAAACTTTGAAATAGACCAGGCAGTTGAGTAAAGTGGAACTTGAAGGAAAGTCTGATACACTGTTAGTTAGCAAATTGGGAATTTATTGCATTTTTGTTAACATTTTGCTACAAAAAACATGCTTTGGAAAAGTTGGAATTTGTACTCTAGTACAGAGTTACTCTGAAACTGAGACTTCAGAGACCCTGGGATGTCACAGAGGCCCTTTGAACAGATGCTACTAAGCCCAGACAAAACAGGGAAAATACAAAGCGTCTCCATCTCCCTCTTCATATTCCAGCAATTTTGAATACTGAATCTTCTAAACTGTACCAAAAGAAGTTTGCTCTGCCTTTTCATCCCCTGAGACACATCAGGCCGTACATTCAATGTCTGCTCTGAGACATGCCACTGGCACATCTGAGTTTTGGATAATTTAGTGATGTTGTAGCTTGCTATTAGGGACACAGTGTGCAGCAAGCCCCAGGGCTGTGGCTGCAGCTTGGTGCTGCTCTTTCTGGAACACGTGGGCCAGGCAGGGAACATACATAGGAACTTGAGAAGGGGATGGCTCATAAATGAGGCTCTTGAAAGACTTGTAATAGTAGTAATGGTTGGTCATTTTATTTTTCACTTTTGCTTAAACTTTCTTGTGAAATTTTTTAAAACAGATGCCCGGGAAACAGATTCCTTCAATGTTTCAGAAGTAATCAGTTTGGGGCTTTTTATTCATCACGGTCTGACATTTGTTAAAAGTGGGTTCACTTGAATGGAAGAGAATTTTTCATTATTTCAGCTGCAAATACATTTACACTTTTAATGAGTTTGAATGTGCAGACTGCCTATTCAGATCTCTACCCAAGCGAATTTGAAGGAATTATGGAAAGAATGACAGAACAAAGGCTGTTTACCAGAATACTTCCAAGTATTTTCCTGAATACAAAAATACAAGCTTTCTATTCTAAATAAAAATTAATTGTTATAAATTAAATATATTTTCCAGTATTTTTCATCATTACTAAGGTTTTATTTTTCTTCCATAACACACGATCTGCAATTGTTTTCCATTGCTTGAACACTCACCATATTGAAGGCTGTGATTAGCTTCTAGATGCAATTTAAAAACTGGTTTAGAATGAAGTGATTTTATGACAGTTATGTCAATAAATATATTTTTTCTTTCCAGCACATAATTAGCTACATATTGAATTTTTCTGAACTTTCTTTTTTTGGCTGTTCAGATTTCTTACAATGAATCGCTGGAAAAGAATTACTGGCATAAATTTGTATTGTATTAACAAATAATTTAGCTAAACTCCTTACTGTTTAGTATTTACATCTAAATACATTTTCTAAAGTTTATGTGCTATTTAATTTCACTTCTTTAAAGTTCCTTACCCTAATGAAGCATATTTATCCATTCTTTAGAGAAATAATGATTTTTATTTTTTATTTTTTGTTAAATACTGTCTCTAAATTTTCATTACCATTTTGGCAGCCTCTTATTAATGTGTTAATTAAATATTAATTAATAAACACATTAATTCCTAATTTTAGAAATGCAATAAATAAAGAATTGATGACTGAATGTTAAAAAGTGAAAAGACACCAAATTATTATTTGGCTTACAGAGGGGAATATGAGTCACAAGTGCAGATCTGTCCTACTCTTCTGATTGTATATTTTATTTCTATAGCTGACACCTCCCAAATAAATATGACGTCACTTGTGTGCAGTTACAAACTCTAAACATCTGATATTTCACTATTTACTTGTTGCTATGGTATTGCTATCACATCGTTGACTATGGAGAAAATTCTGGAGCTGCAACAGATATTTCACATGATTTCTTGACACTGCACATGAAAATACAAGCTTACTGATAAAGGTCGTAAATGTTTATGTAGTAATTAACAAATATAACTAAGGATTAATGATAGTTTGAAAAAAAGTTAAAATCTTTCCATGATATTTTGTGGACTCCCATAGGAATTTGTTATTTATTTAGTTTAATAATGGCAGGAAAATGAATCTCTATCAATTATCATATATACACAATGCAGTTAGGAAAAATAATTAATTTACTACTTACTATTAAAAACTGAATATTGATACATTTTGCTTCCAAAAGTATAATGTGTATAAGATTCCTATAAAAATATGTGCATTCAGAGGCGCTGATGAAGGAACCCTATGAGTTTAGAAATACAAACAGAAATCTGCTATGCTTTACTATGGAAAATAAAAGGTAATGTGCCTAAGAACAGCAGTTATGTAGAAGACAAAAAGTTGCATATGAAATTCTGTGCTTGTCTGCTACAGTTTGAGAATTTTCCATCACTCAAAATGGATTGCATTTCAGGGTTAATGAAATAAACCTTTTGCCAATAGAGAAGGAGATTAAAAGCTTTTTTGGGAACTTAGATTGGTTTGTAAGGATAAGGGAGTAGTATGTAACAGCTTGAAGACCTGTGCTGGATCTGCTTGGTTCCATAGGGCCAGCTGCTGGAATTACATCTTATTCCTCAGTCACCTGCTTCTCCAGCAAGTTATACTCCCATCTTCTTTCTCTTGCTCTGTCCATGCCTGAGTCAACTGATGGCTCACGTTCCTTTCCCCAGCCTGTTTAGGCTTGGATTTGAAAGTCCGTACTCCCTAAGTAACAAAATAATTGTTAATTTTTCATTGCCACCATGAATTTAAACACCTAGAAATTAAATGTGTCTGTTGTTCCAAAGGTAATTATGGTGATAGAAAACAGTTTGTTCAAAAGATGTAATCAGTCATTGAGTTAAAACTTTTAATTCAATTAACTGGTTCAGCTAACACAGAGCACTCTGTTTTAGTGTCTTGCATAATATGACACTTGTCTTGCAGGGTGTTATTTATAGTAAGAAGTAACATTCTAACAGGTCAAGAAGAGATGGTAAAGTAAATTATAAACTGCATCTGCATGTCCTGTTAATTGCAATGAGCCTTTAAATTTCTTTACTGCATGTTGTTCCTGATTAGAATTAGGAAGTAGATCAATGGATTTTTTTTCCCTAAAGCTTGAAACCCTTCTGTGCATGCACACACACAGAAACACACATACACATACATATATGAAATATGTATATATATATCTGTGTGTGTGTGTGTGTGTGTGTGTAAAACATCTTGGAAAAAATTCCTGGAAAGTCTCAGGTTAAAAACATCCTTATCCTACTGATCAGAATTTAAATTAGCCATAAAAGTAAAAATTTCTTTCCTTCATGACTAGGAAAACTTTTAATGTTTTAAGAGTTGTACCTCAATTCATAAGGGTGATAAAACTGACAGTGTACTTAAGATGAAAAAGGAATCTTACGAATTGCTATCTCTTCTAGGAGACAAGAAATCTTTTGATTTCTCATTCAAAATACTATGCAGCTCAATAATTTTGCTCTCAGGTGTATTGAGTTGAAGGCTATGCCTTTTCTGTGCCAGAATTAACGTATTTAAAGTTGGATCTTTCTCAGGTTTATCCTCAGGGTACCATCACATAATGCATCCACTGAGCTATGCACTTCACAAATGAGTAGAACTGAGAGGATACCAGAAAAATGGAAGCTGTTGCAAAGAGCTTGGATTCTAGAGTACCTGGTCAGGTGGAGAGACAGAGTTTTTATAATGTGGTTTATGGTGTAATGCTGGACACCTGATTCCCAGATTTCCATAACTGGAGCAGGGAGGGATACTGCTTCAGAAAGATTTGAAGTTGTGCTTCTGCTTTTAGGATTATTGGAAGTTAGTTTTTCTTCATTTTTATAGCTGCAGTACAATGGATCTCAGCATAGATTTACATCTGGCTCATTTTCACAGAAACAAATATTTTGATTAGCTGGTTTTAGATTACCTCTTTTGGCTTGAAGAGCATATGACCTCTCAAGTCATGAACATGAACACTTCTCAATGAAGAACAGTGTAATAAATGTGATGCTGTAAAGTTTGTTCTTTTCTGCATGACCTCTGCAAGCAAACAGTAAATCTGTGTGTATTGGAAAGGCCCAGAATTTCTATCTGCATAGTAGTACTCCATAAAATATCCAGAGTTGCAATAAATAGATATATTAGTACAAGAAATATTCCCATGTCTTAGAGCATCAGCATTTTTTGTTGGTATTGGTCTCATTTCCAGGAATCCTTGGCAAATGGCAGTTCATGAAAATATTCATGGATGATTCCATTAAAAAATCTAAGACAAAACCAAGAAAGTAGGGATGTTAATTTTGTTGCTATTTATGGGGGTTCATTTTTTTATGTAATTGTTTGTATAAATGTGTATATGTGTGTATATATGGGTATGCCCATAACTTATACATAAGTGTAAATAGTTTTGGAGAATTTTATTGTTTTCACAGTAAATATAATCTCTCGTTCTTTTCTTCTAAAGAACAATTTGACATCAGTAGCTTATGTTCCTTTAATCTGCAGGCAGATATGGCAGAGTAACTTGTTTCTGAGCTTAAAAAAAAACCCAACAGTGTTAGGCTCATATGTCTAGTAAATATTAAGATAAACAGTTTTAAGAACACAACCAAATAAACCTGCTGATTTAGAATCCATTCTAGATCTAAACCAGGAACTTGATCTAGAACTCTACTGAGATCTTGTTCAGAGCAAGACAGATTTGCCAAACATTTCAATGTATATATAAATTAAAACCAGCATTTTCATGCTCTAAGTGCAGTTATGAATATTGACTTTTATGTGTCGAAAATATGCTGTCTCTTTGGTAGAGGAGGCTGAGGGGAGATCTTATCACTCTCTACAACTCCCTGGAATAGGGTTGTAGCAAGGTGAAGGTTGGTCCCTTCCCACCAGGGTAGGACAACAGAGAATGACATCAAGTTGAGCCAAGAGAGATTTATGTTGGAAATTGTTACAACCCACTCCTGAAGTCAGGGTAGCTGAGGTTCTTGTTAGTAGTAGATCCCTTTGGGCAGACTAGAGTGAAATGACACTCAATGACCAATTATCTGTGTGTACATGGCAGGTTAATTTTATAACAATTTGCAGTGGGAAGGAGGTTTGTAGCCATTTTGATTATTGTCTATAGAAATGAAACAATATAGGACTGTAAAGATATCTCTTAAGAAAATTTATAAGGAAAAGAAAGAAAAACAAAGGATAAGAGAAGATAGTGAAAAGGAAAGAAAGAAATTCCCATCAGTGGATCAGGTGACAAGATTTGATTGCTGTGATTTTAAAACCCATTGGTCAAAATGGTGATGTCTGTATTGATCCATTGGGGGTGAGGGAAGCCTGCATAACATAAAGTTCAATACATTCATGTTCAGATGGGAACGCCCACGTACCTCCCCTGGGGAAGGGGCAGTTAAACACTCTCTGCTGTAACACAGGGATCATACACAGTCCTCTCGTGGAAGGCTCCAGAAATGAGTCTGAGGGCAGTTTGGATATTTTTTATTATTTATGACACCTTCTAAAGCAGCACAGCTGCCTGTCATTTCTGTGTATTTGGGCCAGTTATGCCCCAGCAGAAGGGATGAATATCTTCAGGCTTCTGTGGGGTGTGAATGTCCCAGTAATACATGAGCCAGTTGTGTACAGGAGGAAATTGGCATAATAAAAATATTATCCCACCTTGCAGGATCTGCTTTTCATTGTTTAATTTTGATAAGTATTTAATCTTTCATCTTTCCATATAGGTAATTCTCAGTGTGTGAACAGATTTGGTGGATAAATTGCAAGTATTTTATACAAAACATAATTTTTCTCCTTTTAGAAGGGCCCACTCCAAATTTTAATCCCTAGCATTTACATTCTACCAATGCTCTTCCCTGCTGCTCTTGAATTTTTTTGCTTGCATCTCTTGATAACTTCAGAAGCTTTTGCACAAAAGTTCACATCTTGGTATATTTATGTAGTCATAGTGAAAATGAGCAGATGAGTTGTAGACGGAGACAAATTAAGAGTAGACATCCTAAGTTAGGTGTTGTGAATCCCATCTTATTCCTATTTATCAACTGCAAACCTTACTTCTTTTTATGAATCTCAACAGCAAACTATATGGCACAGTTACTGAAATATCTTCTTGTTTCTTATGTCCAAATGAGTCTGTGTCAGTTTTTGCAGGTTCAGTTTGGTAACACTTGATCCTGGAATTCTTCGTTGTCGACACTGGGCTTCCCTGCTGTTACTTCAAACAGAATTTTAGTCTGAATAATTAGCTGCTTTATTTCTGGTGTGCTTGTTTGCCACCTGCCATATGCAATTTGGAAGCTGGATTTAGTGGTGTTGTAAATTATGCCGTGATGTTTTCTTTAAAATACACTTAATGCCATGTTAAAAGGGCGTTGGTGTTTGTCTAATATTTTTGATATGAAGGAATCTGTGGCCTGCTTATAAAAATAATTAGTATAAATTCTAAGAATTAGTTCTCTGTAATCCTTCAGTATAGATAGGTACTTAAAAATAAAAAAAATTATAAAAACATTAATTTCACATTTTTATTGCAGGATAGAGGAAGAAAAGAATATTTTATCAGAATTTCAAGAGGATTTGAACAAGTTGATTTTATGGTCAGAGGAAGCAGACAGGGTTATTTGTGTTCCCCTTGAACAAGGGAATGAAGACCAGTTGAGAGACTGCCTGAGCAAAGTGAAGGTATTGTAAGCTCTATTCTTAATATTTTCTTACTTTATCAATTCTACATTGAACAAAATTGAAGGCTATTTTCCAGAATAGAAAATTCTGTTTTCTATGGTTTCCAATATCAAACACAGCATTCATATAACTCTTTTAGACAAATCAGAGTGGGACTTTCAAAGCAGGTACAAATATATATTGATAATATTAAAACCAGAAGAATAATGGAAAATCTACTGAAAGAAAAGTATCCTGAAAGTAGGAAATTAATCGTTATCTTTCTCATTCTAATTTCTTGGTTCAGAACATGACTAGTTTATATGTATATCATTTCTCTGTAGGTGTCTTGTTAACATTTTATAGCTTCTCACTTATTAAATGGTATTCAGAATTTCACAAGAGGATCCAGAACTGCATGCATAATTATAAATGTCAACTCATTAAAATATTGCTGCAACATTTTCTAGACTAAACATCTAGGTGACTTATTTTTAAGAATACTTAACTCCCCCCCATTAGAATATTAAATATTTGTTTTTAAGGGCTGGAATATTTTCATGAATATATTAGAGTTTGATAATGTTGATAAATATATTCAACAGAAGTTTCTCTGTTAGGTTCTTTGAAATGTGTTCAGTAGAATGACTATTTTTAATGACTTGTACAATAATAAATTAAACTGTAATTGAAAAATGTGTATTACTTATAGAATATATGCCTAAAGGTTTTCCTTTCCTCCCTTGAGGATAAGGACCTAGTTATCCTTTTTGTAAATCCAAGTTGATCAAATTCAGCTAGTAATGAATAGAGCATTAAAGAATCTGAAAAAAACTGAAATGCTTGTCAGTTTGTCCTATCCTTCTCACAACAAATTTTTTTTAAAAAACCCTTAAGAATTATTTACTAAAATCTATCTTCAAGTTTCTTTTTAAATAAAAATAGGATAAATATAATTTCAGGAGATGGAGACTCAACCATGTGGTGAGTTGGTCCTATTTAGCAGAAGATGCCATTGGGTTGGTCAGGGATTTGTGAGTCTCTATTGTTGAGGATATCAGATCCAAGGCAAAGAAATACTTTTAAGGAGTGTTACATGCATCTTACAGTTTGCAGAAATGATTAAGGGTTTAAAAAGTAAGTAGATTGTTTAGAACCAGGAAGGCTTCACTCTTCACATACACAAGTATTTCCTATGTAGTATTCCTAAGGGATGTATAATCCAATGTTAAAGGTGTTAGCATTTCCTATTTTTATCTTGTTTTTACAGTCCACCTTCTTTTGGAACAGCACAAAAGGAAATATATCTTAACGGAGCAAAGAATAATGCATTACCTTGCAGCATGGCTCATTTCATACTTAACTGCTTTTGTTAATAATCAAGACCAAACAAGGGAAAAATCCCAGAACAATAAAACCCTTGAAGTGACATTAACCTTACTTGATATGTTAAGTTACTTCAACAATATAAGTTTTTAGTAACAACATATGTGGTTGAGAAGTAGTACATTTCGATGCTGCCTTGCATTTCCTTTTGGCTTCCCTTATGTATTTTTCTTTTATGTGAACATACATGAACATCCTTAATTAAGAGGGTAAACTGATGAGGAGGGCTTTTCACCACGTATCATCCAGGTGAAGCGTGGAACATATTAAAACACTTTTCCAAAATGCTTGCTCCATACCATATTACGAGATTATTAACGTGGATATGCATGAAGTATTGAGTATCCAAGTCTGGAATTTAAAATGTAGTAGTGATTAATATCCTGAGAAACCCTGTATTTTGTCACATAGAACTCTCTTCAGACTTGATTGACCAATACAGTCTCTTTTGGGTTGTTTTTTTTTTTTAGCCTTCTACATTCGGAAAGCAACAGTTATTTTGTCTTGAATTGAGTTTATTCCTTTGGCTGATACACAAATCAATAAGGGTTAAGATAAGAGAGCTGAAAATCCTACCACAGTTCATCTTAACTGCTGTATTTGTCTGTTCCAGTTAAGAGTTGGAGAGCTGCCGTCCCACAAGGGAATACTGAAACGATTAAATGAAACTGGAGGAATAGCACTTGGAAGTGCATCACTGAACCCAGACAAAAAACATAAGCTTGAGAGTACACTGAAGGAGGCTAACCATCGTTTGTTAAAGGTTAGACATATTACTGATATAACTGTGATATAAAATTTCAATCTGCAGTGGATATTTGTATTATATATTTTCTGGTATGTATAATAGTTCTCTGTATGAAGAGACATTTGTGTGCATAATGAACCTGAGGAAGAAAAATGGGTACAATACACTGCTGTGAGAAACAGTGATAGCAAACCAAGACCATTAGTGACTGGAGTAATGATGTTGCATTCAAATATACTCCCTAAATGTCACTTCTTCGACTTAAGGGTGTAATGCCCAGCATCATTTTTGTAACCTGGTGCTTTTGCTGGAACAGCAAATATTCTAGGCTTTGTGATTCAGGTGTGTGAGAGGTAAATGTTTGATTTTCTTTACGGAAATGCTTCCCAAGTCTCTCCTGTTCACAATCCCAAGGTGGACACTGCAACTGCTGTTTCACCTTCCACTACACTTCAAACCTGGAGCATTCACTTCTGGTTTTCTGTGTAGCAAAGTACCACATATTCTGCTTTCTGGGATCTCCATACTGATTGAAAGAAGTAAGAGAGGACTTTATTTTGTGTTATTGCTGAAATAGCATATTTTTGTGTTGAAAACTGGTAAAAATGAGGAGCAAATCTGGTAAAGAGAGGTGGATAATTTAGGTGTTTTCATGATAGGAATGATAGAAAGCATTTTCCAGAGGACGACCACCCAAGATATGGATCAGCCTGCTTGCAATGAGGTAGAATTAGTTGAAGGATTTCTGTTGAGACTGATTGCGAAGTCAGAGTCAGAGACATTAACTTGTGGTATCTGTTAAAATGACCAGGTTGCTGGGGCAAAAAGGAATAATTCACTGTGTGCAGCTCTGTGGGAGGGAAAAAGTAAGAAAATAATCTGAATACCTTACTGAAAAGGTAAGGTAGAATTTCTGGTCAAGAATAATACCTCCTGGGGTTTTTGTTACCATTTCCATAAACACAGTTGAATTTCAAGCACAAACCTGAGAAATAAAAAGGAACTTGATGTGGTACTCTTAATAAATTCTTCCTAACGGGAGCAGTCTGGCAAAGTTCAGAATATCAGCTAATGACTCAGGAAAAAGCAGATAATAAATATTGATCACTTTCACAAACTCCAGGTTGGACACATAAATCATTATTGCAGTGGTTGGACAGAAGTGTCTTTTTCTCTACAAATGGGCTGCTGAAATCGATGTATATAGAAGAATTCAGAACACTTCAAGATCAAAATAATATTATCTACTGGCTGAAGGAAGGATGCACACAGCTGAATTTAGGGACCGTATTAATACCTAAGTTGTGATTTTGAAAAGACAGCATTAATTTTCAGGAAAAAACTTTCCTTTTAGTCTAATTACAGAAATGCATTTTAAGAAAATCTTCAATCTGTCTCTGAATGTGGTATTTCACTGATTAGTCATATACCTAAAAACTTGTAATTTTCGTTTTCTGCTGGCTGATGCAAAAAATGTTTCAGGTCTCTTGTCAGAGTAACCATGAATGTTGCTGAAAGTACTTAGGTTTGGGTGAAATACGGGAGACAGAAACTACTATTTAGTGAATCATTACAATTTACTGAATTTTTTCAATTTTATGTCTCCTAGGTCTAATGTGTCTGGTAAGATAATTATTCATGGAATTTCTTGAAAAAATTCATTTACTAATAAAAGAGACTAAACCAAGAAAAGTAATCTTCCTTCTGAGATCCCTACTGAACCACAGCATTTTTATTTCAGTTATTTACCCATGGAGATGTATAAAATTGAGTTCTCATTGTCCCTTGGTCTCTGAACATAAAGAATATGAAAAATGCAGTGGATTGGGTTTTTTGTAGGCTTTTTGTCTGGTATTGTTTGTTTGGTTTTTTTAATAAACAGAAATTGAATTTGAAAACTACAATACTCAAATACATATATGTTCTCTGAAGTTCCTCTCTTTCTCAGGTTTTCTGTTTTCTCTGTGATTTTGACAGATGTAGGAAAAAAAAACAAAACAAAAAGTTAGAAGCTCATTTTGGGGTTCGTTAAGATTTTGCCAATGATACTGAAGGGAAAAATAATTATTTTTTCAATTGCATATTTTTTGCTGTTACTCATTATTTGTGTAGGAAACCTCAATTATTTGTTTCACTTTCTGCCCTGAAAATCTAGGATCTCAATTAAAACTAGAAATCATGGAAAGATTCTGTGAGTCTGACAGAGGAACTTAATGTTCTCTTCATTCAGCTGTAGATATGTAAACACTGGAAAAACCCCACAGATATTTACTCTGAGCCAAAGCTCACAGGATGGGCACTTTTATATCAGGCAAACTTAGGTCATGAGGATGATTCTGTAGTCAGAGGTTTTGATGAGGACATATTTTTTGTGTTCCTCAAAGCACAAACATCATCACACAGAGATTTCTCTGTCTCTGGGGCTTTTCTGTCTCTCCACCCATTCTTAAGAGTGTGTCCTATACTTCAATCCTTCGTTTCAAATTGTATGTTTTGTTTTCTGGCATCTCTGCTAGAAATGAACATGTAACAATCTACCATTTATGATTATCTCATTTTGCAGGATGATACTTTTTTCAAGATATGAAACATAAATAACAGTTACATGAATAATGTTGGCTAGGTCCTTATCTGGTGTACACTAGAGTAATTCTGCTTACTTCAGAAAAGCTGGGAAAATTTACACCAGCTGAGAATGTAGCCGAATATCTCCTAAAGTTATCACAAATTTTTGTTTTGCCTTGATCTGCCAAGCAGGGGAATAGGAGACAACACCTGTGAGTCTTAACCTTCAAGGTGACATATTTGAAATAAGTCATGTTCAAACCTTCTTTACAGTCACAGAAACTGTTGCCCTACAGCAATAGAAATAACCTAGAAAAGAAATTTACTATAAAGGGAATTGCAGTCACATAAAAGTATCTTTTTAGCTTTTACTTCAGAATTGTCTTTGCTTTTGGGTGTTTACATTACATGCTGATGACCTTGAGAGTAGATATGCGAAGAGTTTTTCTTCCTTTGGATAGTAATAATTTTAACACTACATTTCTTTATACAACTTTATTACATAGTGATTCTAACAGGCTGTTACCTAATACATTATAGTTTAAGCAGAGAATGAAGATTAAAGCCCAAATTTGAAACGCATGACTATTGAATTCTATCCTGCTTTTACTTATTGTACTCTCTCCAAAGCCAGTTTTTTTGTAAAAATGAAAATAGCACTATCTTTGTGAAGTCTTAATATTAAGAAAAATGAAGTATTTTATGACCATTTTTATGCTTTCACATCAAGAATTTTTCATTTATTTTCAAAGCTTAAAGTATCTTCTGCTGTGATAGCCAAGTAAGGTAACCACCTAGTGCTTCAAAGCATACAAAAGGGTACTTGGCACTGGAGTTTATGATGAATTCAGTTCTTGTCATATACCACCCGCCATGGCATGTAACAGATCTGTAATGGGTTTCTTACCTTTTACTGTGCAGTAAATGGATTGATAGATTAGGTCTGAGACCAGTGAACCATGGAATCCGAGGTTTGCTGGAAGGAGTTTATTACTCTTTAATATTATTCTTGGTCTGGTGTCAGCCAAGAGCGATGAGCTAAATTATCTGAAAGTAAGCTGGATGCCAAAATCAGCATTCTCCTCATTTATCCACCTTAGTCTTCACAACATCTACTGTACATATTATGAAGGTTATTATAACTGCCTGATGGAGATATTTTGTTTTGCTGCCTTTTAATTTGTCTACTAGTATTAGTTCTAATTACTGGACACTGAAGAGATTATTTCACTGCTTATTGCCACAGCAAATCAATTTGTTGAGCTATGTGGACAAGATAAAAATTAGAGTGGAGTGACATGGCTATAATTTATGAACATTTTCTGTACCACCAGAACAGACGTAGATTGTCTCAGCTTGGTTGATCAAGTGTAGAGAAAAAACAGATGGGCCCAAAAGTGCAGAAACACAAAGTCATAACAAGGTTATAGTTCATATATTATAACTTGCCTTGAGTAGGAATTATTCATAGATTACCTGTAATGACATAAAATTTCCAGCATGTCAGTGCAACTTAATTCGAGCTCACAGTTGGAACTACTGCAATTGCTACTGTTGTTATTTGTGATATGGAGGAAAATGAATGCTACGGTTTGATTTCTGTTCTTTCAATTTGAAATAAGAAGAGTATAACTGGCATTTTGAGGATCAGAAGGTTGACATTTTCCTGAATTTACTTTCATTTAATGAGTGACCTGATTCCATTAAATATAATAAAGTCTTTTGTTATGCTAAATTACCTGTGACAGTTTGTCATAGATGGCTAATTATGTGTAGTCCTCATTCATGTTATCATCAGTCATACTCAAAAATGGCCTCATGTATAGCAAAAAGAAATTTGATGTAAATGTTCATTGGACAAACATGGGAACATCACAAGTTCTGAGAAACAAGTATATATAGGCTTAATTTATTTTTTTGTTGTTAATTTACGTATTGCTAGCAGCTAGTATTAATTAAAATTTTAAAAGCAAAATAAAGAAAAATATTTATGAAATACAGTCAAGTCATGCAGGGTTAAAAAGTCTGTGTTAGCCATTGAGGCCATAAAAGTATGACTAAATGCATGTATGTATGCATATATATAATATATATAATACTATCTTACTGACCATCTTAAAATTCCTTGTTATTCTTGTTTGCCATACAAATCCAGAATATATTAATGATGTATTTAAGAAGTTATGCCAAGTATTTTGAATGTAAGAAGTATTATTTTTCAATACATATGTGCTGACAGCTACATTGAGGTAATATTGATGCAGCTGAATTACTAGATATCAAATATGTAACTTCAGGCAAACCCTTACTCATTTTTTTACAACAATGTTCTGTGCATCTGAGAGAGATTTCACTTGTAATGAGCAATGTTCAGATACTACAGCACACCAATCAATGGCAATGCTTTGGGTTTTCTAAAACTTCAGTTCCAAGACAGACACTGCCATTGTCTGTCAGGTTTTTCATCCATCTCTATTAAGGAAGACCACAGGGGCCTAAAATCAATGTTTTACTCTTTGCTGTTTACAAGAGAAGGGTTATACTTTAATCATATAGACCTGTCTGTATAACCACATGCCAATGTAATTAAAATTCCCACAAATGCAATAGTCTAAAATAAAGTTAAACTTTTCCTCAGCTCTGGATGTACAGACAGACTGAGGAATGAGAGGCTGGGAAGCAGCACCAGGAAAAGGGACCTGGGGGTCCTGGTGGATGGAAAGTTGAATCTGAGCCAGCAGTGCCCTGGCAGCCAGGAGGGCCCAGCGTGTCCTGGGGGCATCAGGCCCAGCATGGCCAGCGGGGCAAGGGAGGGCATTGTCCCACCCTGCTCTGGGCTGGGGCAGCCTCACCTCCAGTGCTGGGGGCAGTTCTGGGTGCCACGATACAAAAAAGACACAAAACTATTAGAGAGCATCCAAAGGAGGGCAATGAGGATGGTGAAGGGCCTTGAGGAAAGGCTGTGTGAGGAGGAGCTGAGGGCACTGGGTTTGTTCAGCCTGGAGGAGACTGAGGGGAGCCCTCACTGCAGTTGCAACTTCCTCGTGAATCCTGATGGTGTCCTGTTGATCTTTTTCTTCCGGTCTTCTCGGTGCTGGGGGTCCCACAAAACAGGGTTCAGTGGATTAATATATGTTCAGACCAGGTGGGAATGCTCAGTTGCCTCCCCCAGGGGACAAGTTTGACACAGTCTCCTGATCAGATCTCCTGATCAGTCTCCAGATCCTCCGGATCTGCATCACTTTGCCTCGTGTGCAGTTCCTAAGGTGCAAGGCCCTAGGAATGAATACAGGGGACACTTCAGGGATCATTGATGGTTTATGACACCTCCTCCGCTGCCTCTCACATGAATGTCCCATGTATGTGGCCTTCTTGGGCTGAGGAGTTTTACAACTGAGCCAGTTTGTGTGATGAAAGATGGAGTCTTGTCACACACCCAAAAATTCTCATCCTCCAACCCCAAGCCTAGCCAGAGCTGATTCTCAGCACAACTGCTGAGTTTGACTTTCTTGGTGGATACATTCTTCACCCCTAGCCTTATTTACTTTTCCCTAGGCCTGAGATAACTGGAAAATAGTATCACCTTTGTCTTACCCCAAGCTCCCATCAAGTGGCTTAGCTCACAGTCCTGTTCCCATCAGGAAGCACATTCATGTAGGGAGTGGGCTTTGGTGGACACAGTTTCATTATACAATTTTGCCATAATGGGCAAAGTCCTAAGTTTAGGCCCTTAACCACTGTAGTCTCTCAAAGAACTTGTGTGTAGCCTGAGGGATATATATGGTACTTTGTGCTATAAACCAGGGAAAGGACTTAGGGCGTTTTACATTTATTTTAAAATAATTTTCCTGTCGGAATATCCTTCTTTAAGAATTACTGAAAGAACTAGACTCTAAAGCCTCTGTGGCTCCTTTTGGATTTCAGGAACTGAGTAAGAAAAAAATACAAAGAAATGAAATTCCTGGACTAGATTATTGAGCAGACATTTAAGGAGGAGGGGACTTGTGCTCAAAAATGTCCTTGACAAAGGAGAATTGCTGAGTGGAGAGTAGAATGAATGACAATTAGTTACAAGTATTACATATAAAAATACAGATATTCAGAAGACTGTGAGATGCATGATCATATTACCGTGGAAGAAAAACAAAGCAAATCTTTGGGCTGGGGGAATATGTTTATTTGGTTTTAAAAAATCTAGACAGCCAGATGAAGCAGAAAATTGTTTGGGGCATTGTTTTCTTAGGACTGCTTTAGTTTTCTGCATTGAAGAGGGGAAAAAAACCATTTTTTAATAAAAATGAAAGTTGAAAATCTTACAAATATTCAATTGAGAAGATTTTGAAAAAAAAAGACCAAATAAACACTTGCCAAGGTCAGGTCCTGGGAGCCCTGCAAGGAAACATGAAATTCTAGATAAAAAGCAAATAAAATTCTAGATTTAGCAAATAAAATCTTCTATACATATTTTTAGTAGCCTGCTTTAATCTTCCCCTAATAATACAATCTTTACTCCAACTTTGTCAGAGACACTACGGCTTGTAAATATTCATGAGTTTAAAGGACTTAGATTTTGTTTTAAAGTCAATATTGAGTTTGCTAATGCAAATGGCTCAGTTAATTAACTAAATGGCATCCTAAACTGAACTTATATGAAACCCTTTTGTACATTGATTGTTTTTCGTGAAGAAATGATGCATATAAATCAACTTTTCCCTCTTCCATTTTAAATCATTTTTTAGTACATGCTCTAGGGATGATGATTTTGAGCAGATAAAGCTCTCTGAACAGTGGCTGTAAGAATTTCTGTTTCATGTAATCATCTTACAAGTGCTATGTAAGTGTCAGTTATGATTTATCAATAAATTGGGATTGAAGTTTGCATTTAATAGTTGTTATGACTTCAATTATTTCTTTTTTATCCAAGTCCTCCCTTGGATTACATCAAACCTGCTTTTAGCTCAGTTATGCTCTGGGCTGATTGCAGAGTAGTCAGTCACTGTCTCTTCTTTTCCTAATATTTGCATTTTTTTCAGAAATGAAATGGTAAAGAAAAAGCTACTGCTTGATTTACATTTAGTAAGCAAATAAATTCATAAAGAAAACTTCCTCTGTATGAATTCTTCATTCAGAATATTTCATTTTTTTCCATGCAAGAAATTCTTTTTTTTTAACCCGACCCTATCAGTTATCCTCTATTTTAAGCCCATTTTCATGGAGTGCTTTGTATATCCAAGTGACCTTCCCAAGGAGGGCATACAAAAAATAACATTTTTGGAAATTTTCACAGATATCCTGCAGCATACTTTTGCTCATGTTTATTGCAGTTTATCTTGTTATGCATATCAGGATGGCTAAATTTTAATCCACTCTCAGATTCCTCAAAATAAGATCCACTTATAAGTGCTGTCCTATTAGTTTGGTGAGGCAGATAGCACGAAAAATGGGATACTTCAGCATTGCAGGAAAGAAACTGACATATTTTGACTGCTGTTAAAATGTTGGAATTTGGAATTTCTTTGCTCTCCAGTTACCACTAAGAAAATTCATCGTATTCTTTTTTGAAAAATTAGATGTTGGAGAGATAAATATCCTCGTCTATATTTTCAGACACCTGGGTAATAACTGCATTGTTTTCCCTTTGGTCATTTCAGGTAAACAGGGAAAGAGGTTGATTTGTGAGACAGAAATGATGTTTGAAATTAGGCACACAGCACTTGAAATATAATAGGTACAGGTCATTTCAGTGGCTCTCCTTACTTTTATTTCTAGTGATATAGATGAGTATAACTCATCAAGTTAATTTATTTGCAATAACATTTCTGACTCCTGCAAAACTATTCCCCAATATTTGATATTACTTACTGCCTCTACCTAATTAGTTTCAACTTTTTCATCTTGAGCATTGTTCTTGAGTTAAAAAAATGAGTTGTAACTCCACAACCATTATCTTAATTGATGCTGCTTTAATTGAATCTGCTTTCTGGATATTCATAAGAATGAAACAGAACGGGCAAACAGAATATGATTTTACATCAGGTGACATACTTCATAAAAATCCTCCCTCTCTTTCTACCCGTTATCCTAAGAACTGATATTCCTTTCCATCTTCAGAGCTCTAATTCATCCCCTAGTGCATGCACACAACTGTGTGCAGACTGAAAAAATAACTATCTAAAACTCAGAAATAGCTGTGGAAAACTGGAGCAAGGGAAACCATCAAGGAGATCTAAACTGCCAAGATGAGCATAGGAAAGGTTTTGCACCAAAGTAATCAGATTAGGGTAGGGATAGAATCACCATAGTACTGTGTTGTTTAGGCTGCTTGTGGGGGAAAATCATGCAAGACCTCAGGTTCAGACGGAACCGAAGCAAACAATGCAAGTAATTTTAGAATTCATAAGAAATTTAAATACTTAGATGAAGACCTAGACTTTGAAAGTATGCAAATTTCAGATATGCACACGTTTTGAGAGATGTTACCTTTTTTTGTGCTGGCAGTTAGTATTTTGTGGATTTTTTGGTTTGTGTTTTAATGAAAAGAGCAAAATTTAGAATAAGTAAAATTTAATATGTGGAAAATGATCTGATAGTTTCAGGTTATAATAAAACTTCATATTGTGAAGACCAGTGTTGGTAAAATTAAGCTCTTCTGCTGTTTCACCATTTAGAGCTTAAATTTAGAGCTTAATCTTTTCCATTATTCTATCATTAACTTCCAATTAATCTTACTTAATTAGCACTTGAACTAAAGTACAAAATTTTAGAAGTATCACATGCTTTGAGATTAATGTTTTGACACGTAATATTGAAATTATATTGTCCTTTGATGTTGACCTCAGATTTGTTTTCTTTGAAAGTATAATCCATACTTTTGGTGTTTCCACTAGCAAATTTATTTTGCGTCTTTGGTTGCAAACCAAGGTGTATTGTCAATGTTGATCTGTTCTGAAATAAGGCAGAGTTGAAAATACTTAATTTGTACTGAAAGAGATAACCCAGATTTTTAGAATGATGTTCCAGCTGAAGTTATCTTTTATTCAATTCCTTTTTTTATTTGCACCCTGTCTTCCTTGCCAGCCTGTAACACTGCTCCACCAGGCCTGTGTCAGTCCTAGGCAGAGCCTGGGGAAAACATTTCATGTTTGCCTGTTTTCACTCTGTTTTTCTTTTTGAAAAACAAAAAGAAATAGAGATTCTGCTAAAGGATTTTGTTGAACTTGATCTGCTGCAGGTGTTGCTTTATGGCCACTGTTCCTATGGGTTGTCACTCTTAGAAAAGAACTTCAGCCATCGCATGATAAAACTTAACAGTCTTTCTTAAATAGGAGGGAAAGACATAAGATACCAAAGGGAATGAAAGTAACTAAACGCTGGATAGTTACCCCAAGACAACAAGTGAATAAAAGGAGGATGGGGCCCAAAGCAAAAATGTAAAAGAGAGTATTGAAGTGGGACAGAACTGCTGCTCATTCATCCCTGGAGGCATCCAAGAACTTCTAGGAACTCATTCAGAGAGCCCAGAAACAACAGCTGTGGGACTGTTGTAGCTCCCACAAGCAGTGAAATCCCACCTCAGGGGTGCAGCTCCGGGAGCTGTGGAGAACAAGCCGGAAGGACAGTCAGTAAAACAGTAGGGAAGAGTCTGGCAGGCCCCATCTCCACATGTACTCCTCTGCCACAGAAAGGGCATAAATCTGAACAGCCAGTCATCATGTCCATGTCCATTACTCCATGGAGGTTTTCCAATTTATGCTTCTGGTGAGCTGCAGAATTAGCTCAGGAAACAAGCTGTCCTCCAAGAGACAGTCTGCAACAGTACCTTGGCTTGATAGGCAGACTTGTAATTACCTTAAACTCATCAGGCTCTAATTTGATTAGCCAGCTTGACGGCTTTCTGCCAGAGCTTACAAAAAAGCCCAAACAAACCACAATGAGCTAGCAAATGAAATCTCTGATAACCAGAATCTAAGACTCTGATTCCCACACAATGGCATGTGACACATTACTTGGATTTTACAAGGAATTGCCTTGTTAAATGCCTATCTGTAGACCTAACCTGAATTGGTTCTTTATTTATTTACTGTTGTGTTTTATTTCTGTGGTAAAATTAGATTATATTACCATATATAGTTAATGGATTCATATTTACATAGATTTCTTTATTTTTATATTAAAAATATTATAATCCTATATTTGTGCTATAATTTTAGAGCGGGAGACAATTTATAAGAAGAGGCTGCATTTACTTAAATTACAGTTCTCCTCTCATTATAGGTGGGATAAATACATGTTTTGAAAACAGTGGTTGAACTACAGCCTGTCACCAAAACTTAATCATTCATCTTCTGTTGTTCTGGATGGAACATGCTTTAGTTAATTGGCTACTTCCCCCTTTCTCTTTCTCTCCCCAAAACCTTTGCAAATTTTTTTTCTCTCTCCTGTGTTACATTCAAAATACTTGATTAATGTTGATTGGAAGCAGATTAATTTTAATTTCAGATCTTCTTGGAGTCAGCTTGGATTTTTATCTGCCTATGACTACCTATTTGCTTTCGGTTGTATTTCTGTGGAACTTATTTACATTAATATTAAATCTAGCAAACATCACAGATTAACATTCAGAAGTTGTAAGAAAGATGAAACCAATCTTGTATGAAATTAGGCCAAGGTCTGCATAAATTTTGAGTTAACACATAAGGGAAATGAATGCATTTTTAATTGTCTTATTTCTCTTCTAGAGCCATTCTGGAAAAGTAGATTTTTTTAAATTATATTTTAAAATATTAGAAAGATGGTAAAAGTAATTTGTTTCATAGATCAGTCTTTCTTAAATAGGATGTTGTGAGGTAGCTATAATCAACAATGGAGGCAATGTAATATATGGCAAATCAAGTTCTTGAATTACAAACATGCCTTACATGCAGTCTAAAAAGTCACATGCAAGGATTATGTAGAGGGATTATTTTAGTACCTACAGATCAATATTCTCACACCAAATTCTTAAACCTACAAGTCAGGAGACAGTTTTGTCCCTTGCACTCTCCCAGCAGGTGGTGGTTCAGCTTTAGTATCACTCATTGCTTGGATGAATCTGAGTGTGGATTCATTGTCTTCTGAAAAATTTCATCATTAAGGCTTAGAAGTACAGGGCACTAATACTTCTGTAGCCAGGCAATATGATAGCAATGCTACTATTAATGCTGCTTAACTTTACAGGGGATACATTTTACATCATGTGTCTCAGAAATCTCATGTTTTGTTACTTTCAAGAGGGTCACTTTGGTAAAAAAATTTGCCTAAAAAATGAACATTGGGAAACTTTAACTTTCATGATATGGAAAATAACCATACTTCTTGGCTGATTTTACTGATGAACTGCTATTGTTCTGTATCTGCCCAAGCCCTATATTTGCTGCTGCTTTTTTTTCATTTTTC
>VYXF01011764.1:185958-197785 GCA_013397295.1 Polioptila caerulea | reverse complement strand
TTTTGTTCTGTTTTTTTTTTTTTTTTTTTTTTTTTTTTTTTTTTTTTTTTTTTTTTTTTAAGTACAGATGGTTTCTCCCCTAGTGTATGTTTGCAAAGCTGCCCATTGTGTAGCGTTGTGACACCTCACCTCCCCAGCTATAGAAAACAGTCTGGCAAGGACAGCATGGAGCTTTGTGTTGGCTTATTTATTGCCAGCCTGTTCCTACGTTTACTCCAAGTGCTTCTGAGCTGAATTTGAACTGCAACATTTACTGATTCTTAATTTCTAATATTGTTGGCGTAGAAGAATGTGCTTAGTTTAAAATCTGACTGCTTTGAATGCAAATCAGAGAACCAAGTTGACTGATCTGAATTGATGATACATTTCTTCATTATTTTTCTTCACTGTGTGCATCTGCTTATGCATATACGGATCCAATTGGCAGCTCTAAACACCTTATAAAAAAACACATGCTTATAAATGTCTACATTCAAGAAAGGTTAGCTATAATTCAAGTGATCAATTTCATGTTTTCAATTTTCTTTCCTGGTTCAGAATTGAGCTTTAAAAATTTAGCATACTGAGATAACTCTTTTTTTTTACTAAAAATACTGAAAAGTCTGATGGTAAGGTTTGATTTTGTTTTTTTATTTCATTTCAGGTTTCTGTATGTGTGTTTTGTTTCTTTGTTTTGTTTTTTTAGGACAGATTGTGTTTCAAATGGATTGCAGGATACCTGCCATAATAATTTGATTGTTTGGTCTACTCTCTCCCTTCTTCAAGTATATAAAACTTGTATTTTAACTTTTTATATAAATGTATATGTACATATATGTTTAGCATTAAATTGCCTGTGTTTTTTTCACTAAAAAACTGGCTTCTGTTTTTTTTTTTTTTTTCAGGTGTCCAAAGATCTTCCAGAAAAACAAAAAGAAATAGAGATTCTGCTAAAGGATTTTGTTGAACTTGATCAACAGCTAAATCAGGTGATATTGTGGGTAACACCTGTCAAGAACCAACTAGAGCTTTACAACAAAGTGGGTCAGCCAGGAGCCTTTGATATTAAGGTAAATTTTCCTCAATTTTAAAAATGCATTGGAGTACTAAGTGGTCAAAAATTTGGTTGCAGCAACAGCTGTATAGTGTTTAATAATGGTGTAACTTTGAGGCAGAAGTCAGCAATAGTTCCCTGAAGTTCAAAGCTTTATGAATTAAGGAAACCTTTTTATTCTTTTCTGCTGAATGGTTTCTAGTGAGAGGGTAGATTAGAACTAATGGTTCCAAGATGCTATATAAACTATTATTTTTGTTATATTGTATACATGAAACAATAGCCCCAAATGTCAATGCATCAAATTTTAATATAAAATGAACTAAAATACAGAATATCAGTGTTGAACCATTAAAGCTGTTTTATTAAAGCTACTATGATTACATGAAAATCAGAATATTTAGGGCTATAATGCAATTCTGATATTGTGAGGAACGATATTTAACTGCTCAGGTAACACTCTAGAATCAGTAAAGGAGATTATCTAATAACTCTGAGAAAATATTTGTAATCTGATCTTTGATATATATTTAAATATAAAAGAGATGCCTGTATATGGATTGACTGAGGCCAGAGAAATTAAGGCTGAAAAATCCTTTCTACAATCAACTGACCTCCTGGGTGTATACTTAGACCTTTTGGCCTTGCCTTTTGTCTATGCATGCATAGTCTTCAAATAAACTGAGAAATATTTGAAGTACAACAGAAAATCAAAATCTCTGAGGTTATAGGTTGTAGTAGCTCAGCATCTTGTTCACACAGGTGAAGATTAAAGAGAAGACACTGAGTTTGGTTTTGTATTAATTTGATGGTGCAATTTTTAGTGGAAAATGAAAAAAATGTAAATATTCAAAACTTTTCTTATCTTGCACGAAGTGGAATAATACCTACTTCTGAAGATGTATGGTTTTGCAGAGCATGTTTATTAAGTTTACTTTAATTTAGTTTCTACTAAGGAATTGCCCAAACACTTTCTAAGCCAGACAATCACATTACATAAAACACTGAATCTCAAGTCCTGTTGCAGTCCTATAATTGACAGAATGAGTTCAGAAATGGCATTCATTCCCTTTCTAAAAGATAAAATTAGTGTAGCTTTTTGCAAGTGTCATTATACGTTCTGAATGACTGATGCAACTTTGGTTTCAAGAAAACCGTATGTGTCCTTATTTCCTGTAGTTTAACGAAATTTTTAGGTGATTCATGTATTTTTCTATTTTGTTCCTTTATTTCTAGAATGATTCCAACATTGAATTTTATATAAAATCAAAATAGGGCTAAATTTCTACAAATTATAGGACTATTGTTTTCCATACTTATTGTGATTGAAATGTTCTGCTTGGCTCTTCCATCTTGTGATAATGTGACTAGAATATTTCTCAAAAATGGCTGAAATAACAGGAAAAAAAAACTTAAAAAAAAAAAAAAATAAAAGTTTGTAGTCCTGAAATGGGGGGAGGAAACCATGTGTGCCCTGAGAGGTGAGGGGACAATGAAGAGCTCCAAAGAAACTCAGATACCCTTTCTCTCTGTGAAAGACTCTACCATATTTCTTTCACAGATAAATTTATATCACTTTCCTGTAAAGGCTGAGCAGTTTTGGTTGTAGATCACTTAGTTGTCATTATAAGGACTACTACTATTATAAGGACTGTAATCATATGAAGTGTATTTGCTTCTTATCTGCATGTTATCTATGTGGATTGCTTTTAAAAGACATAGATTTAATTTCTTTAAGATGTTGAATTAGATTTATCCAGATTGTAGGGGGTTTTTTTGACAGAGAGAAACTTTTACATTTAAGGCTCTTTATTAATTATCTCTGAAGGCAGATTATATCCTCAGAACTTTTTTTTAAGATTATGAAGAGTAAGACCAGTAATAATTACAAAACACATTAAGAATACGTAGATAGAATTTAGGAAAGAAGCCTATCCTTGACAGTGTTCAATTTTACAGTCAACTTCAACCACTCAGACTCGTGTTAACATGCTCCCTGCCCTACACTGGGTCTAGCCTGGACATACACACCCTCTCGAATCATTCTTGAAATGTTTATATTTATATGTATTTTTAAATTGCTATCATATTTGTAATTAAAATGAATTTAAATTGCTATAGCTAAAGTGTACCTTTAAAAAAGTAAGGATATGGAAAGGATGGAAAGGATGTGTCTTTTGTTTTGGTATTCCCGGATACTGCATAAATATTCAACATTTAATCTACAACCATTTTAATGCCTTCACCAATATCCAAAGAACACTGAAGTATCTCCTCTAAGATTTCATAACTCCTTTTCTCAGAAACAAGAGTGATGCTTATCATCACCTAGTAGAATGAAAAGCATAGTGATAATATTCTTAGAAAAGAGACAGGACGCAAAATTTTACAAAGAACATTTTTGGACATTCTAAGAGCTTTGAAGCTATGAAGAAGAAGTTTAAAATTGACCATCACACTTGGAAATATAGCACTGGAGTAAAAAAGACCAGGTTCATGTAAGTCCTTGGGAAAACCAGACTATTTTAATTACAGGATTTGACTTAATGGCTTGCAAATTTTAATTTTAATTTAATTTGAGACATTATCTTTATGAAATTTCTGTCAATGTTCTTCATACTCTTACTAAGTGTGCAAGGCAAAGTTCTCCTTTCTCCCCAGCCATTGAGTCCTCCCCCGACTTTTTTGTTTTCTAAGTTGTTTTTTCAGGAAAAGAGTTCCAAAATTAACATGAGTAGGTATAAACTTTAAGTAGAGAAGGATATTAATTTCTAAAAACCACAAAATATTGAATGTTAGGAATTTTCTGAACTCAGAAGCAGGATGAAATAAATAATAAGGACATGTGGGGTTGGATAGGTAGAAGAGAAAGAGGATGTGGATTTGTGTTTATTTTAAATGGATGTCTGGTGTGTCTTCAGCCAGTCAGCAATATTACATTGAAGTAAAATGCTTATTTTAAAGCAAGTCTCTTGCATTTTTACTTATATTTAGAAAAATTCAATTACAAAAATTATTGGTAGCTGAAATTTCAACTTAATACACAAACTAAAGTGCATCTGAAATACCAGTTTTTCATATTCTGAAAGAATTTTCCCAAATACAGTGATTTCTTTCTCCCAAAACCACAGCAACCTTTGCTTCTGACATGCAGCTATAATCTGATAAGTATCATTGCATTTTCTTCTTTAAATCAGGGGGTATAATAAATGCAGGTCCTTACCAGATAATCTGATTTAACCTTTTAAATAATATTGATCTATATAATACATGCATAATAAGCATATAAAGGACAATATCTGGGAATTTCACTTTCACAACTCACATTGATAGCTTTCAATTTCTATGAATTAATACCAGTTTAAAAGTTTATACCTTTTATCCACCTGCAAAAATCAACTATTAAAAAGAGATGAGAAGTCCCTTACATTTATTTAAAAGAAAAATTAAATGAAATCTCCAGCAATGTTAACCTTTAATGGTAGCACAAAAGTAAATCTGTGAGAGTAAAAAAGGTGCAACCAAAGGCGGAATTATTACGTGTTGTTACAGACAACTTCACAAATTAAGACTTTAGAGACACAATACATAATTGGGCTTGGCGACAGGTAGAGCAATTAAAATCCCTCCAATAACTTTTAAAACCACACCTCTGTTAGTAATTACGAGGCGCTCAGGACCGTTCTTTGGCCTAGAGGTTAACTGGTGCAGCACAGCTTGCATCCTTTCAGCAGCAATCCCAACTCCCCCAAGAGCACAGCTGCACCCAAAGTGCCTGTTGCTGCATCCATGGCTGATGCTAATCCCTGACCATGCCTGGGCATTGCCTTGGACTATTCTGTTTGTCCCATGCTGGAAGCAAAGTTCACAATTAATGGTGTGGGTAGTTATACTAAATAACTTGAGCATATGCCCTCTCCCTTTTTAGTTCATTACTTCTGCCACCACATAAAAAATCAGCGAAGGATGAAAATTAGTTATATGAAAATAAGGGTGGTTAAGATCCAATTATTGAGAGATGTTACTACCCAAATTAAGGTGCAAATATGATCATATGCTGAAGTCAATAATACAGGTTTTATTTAACTCTAAAATGTGAGGTAGAGTGTTAGAATTAAATAGAAAAGAGAGGAGAGGAGGGGAGAGAGAGAGAGAGTGAGAGGAAGAGACAGAGGCAGGTTAAGCAGGAGATAGGCACCACCCATGGATCCAGTCTGGTCCCATTGGTCTTCCTTCACTCTGAGCATCTCGATGGTAGGGGTCTGAAGTTCATTTAAAACTTTTCACTATTTAAAGACTCTTGCAATCAAATGAATTAATTTTCATTGGCTAAATAGTTCATGGTTCCAGATGCTTAACACCTGTTGTTTGCTACACTTGAATCCTAAGTTTAGTATAAACGAACTTAGAGGGACAGGCTCTTTGCTACTTCACAGGAATATAATTAGAAAACAAAAGAATAGGAGATGCAGACATAAAGAGATTGGACAAGTCCAGCATCTTCCTTGGTCACCCATGTGGAGTGAGACCCTGTGGTGACCAAGGAACATACCAGGTGACTTCATAGTCCTGCAATCCCTGGAATGTTCTGTGTCATTTGAGGCTTTGGGCAACATCTCAGCTTCTAAAGTATGTACAAATGTCAGTTTAAAAAGCATCAAAAAATGTTAAGAAAAATGTGAACACTATTAAATTATAGAAACAAACTTTCTAGATATTCAGTCCCAGGAAGCATATTGTACTTTGCAACAGCATTTACTTTAAAATAAATTTCTTGCTGATTTTTTTCTCCCTTTCAGCTCATTCTGGTATCATAACTCTACACTTACTTCAAAGAACTACACAATGGCTTAGTAAGCCCTAATATATTTTATGCCATTATGATTTGTCTTTATAATTTTCTTGGCCACAATTTAGAGGCTCTAGTGCCACAATTAGGACACACACCCTCAGTTAAGCATGATAATTTTTAGCAGTGGTGTCAGAAATCCCATTTGAGATTTAATGATTCATTTCTCAATACATAAGAAATGTATGTAATGAGTAAGAGTAGAGAAGGGATTCTTCATTCTCAACATCTAGAAAGCCTCTGTACCAGTGTTTGCTTCACTCATTATTTTCATCCTTAATTACAGTTTTCTCCAATAAACTGTCAAAATATATTTTTATTAATTTAAGAAACTATCCAAATAAATCAACATTGAAATGCATATTTTCAGGCTACAAATTTAAAGTACTAAGATAGATGTTTGTTCTTTGTTTTGAATATTTTTTTTACCACATTGACGTCATCATTTCCAATAATAGCATAATATGTAGAGTGCACCTTTGAAATACTCATGTATATGCATGAGGAAGGCATGAAATCTGCATCTATAAGAAAGTCTTGACTCCTCTGCTACTTGTGAACACTGGAACATTTCCAGGTTTGTAGTGCACCAGCTTCTCATGCATGTAGAACATATTTCATACTGTATCTTTCACAACTTTGGTTTCCCAAGCTTGACAGTATGAGTCTGTCTGGGTTCGTTCTTTGACCTGGGTTTACCCTCATTCTGATAGTTACTTTGCATGATTTAGCATTCATACTTAAAAAACTTAGATGGTATCATCATGAATTTCCAATTTTTCAAAATGGTGCCAAGGAAATAGTACAACAGTTGTTTACATTATAGCATGGAAAAAAGATTGAAGTACTTAACAGAACAGCTCTGTTTACAATACAGTTTCTGCCAGCACTGGTGTCTAAGATGTGGGTGTTATAGCCACAGTCAGTGGATGCAGCCACAGCAGGAGAACCTTTCACCAATGACATGCTAAAGCTCAGTTCTTACTGTGTGGTTTTTACAGTAACTTCTCTCAGTGCTATTGGCTATGTAATGCCCTGGTTTTCCTGGTCCTGCTTTCAATTTATGTTGATCAGCCTTATTTTTCTTAGCCATTTTTATTCCTCTGTCAGTAAAAATCCACAGTTAAAGATGTGCACATTCAAATGTCGTGGTTTTCCTGGTTGTATTGCCACATTCTTTATTCATATAAATAAACCTGAATCTTAGAAAGTGATGGCTGCTTTTCAACTCTTAATGCAACCATATCCTCTCAGTGTAAAGCTGAGGCCCTGCAGGATAACATGAGTGATATGAAATACTGACTGTCAGTGAAGGAATTTTGACATGAGGAAGTTTTATTTAGCATTTTCAGATCTGCCTGGTTCCTGACCAAAACAGCACTATCTCAAATTTTGCCTTTCTTCTTGGGGTCTCTAAGGGTAGCCTTGCTTCTTTCAAGTCTGTGGCAATTTCACAGTATTTTGATATACATTTCCCAGAGTAGTTTGGCAGTATTTTGAGCTAGAAATGTATGGGATATCCATCTAACAGCAGGAGATAGTAAATTTAACAACAGAGAAAACTTTCTAGCAATTACTGAGGTCTGGACATCCATGAACTTTTAAGAGGATGAGCTCCACCTTCCCTTTTAATCTAGACATCACTGACAAACATTTTGCCAAGTATTCTTTTGTTTGCCAAAGATATTAATATTAAAAAGAACTCCAAGAACAAGCCCACAAATATTGCTGGGCTAATAAAGTATTACATGAAACATTTATACAGAAACAGTTACAACTCTTGCATGGGGTATGGCAACCCTGCAGCTGACTTTGAACGGTCAACAAGGTGTCATCACTGAGATATGCATGAAATTAGTATAGCTGGTTCAGTGTAAGGTCAGAAGATACTTCTCTGGTCATCCAGTCAGACCTGCTTTATAAAGTCATCCTTTCACTTTTCTGGCTTATTTTCTGCTTGAACTGCAACACACCTCTCTCAAAAATAATAATTAAAAAACCCCAGATGAAACCAAACCAACCAAGACTGGTTTCTAATTTCCACACAGGAACAGTCATCCACATCTCCTGGTAAATTACTTCAGCGGTTGAGTTAAAAACCTGCACATTTTTCTTCAGCTGAGTTTATTTAACTCGATCTTTCTGTCACTGCTTTGTTTGCCAAAATAAAGAGAGGTCCAATGCTGTATTAATAGACAGCAATTAAGTTCCTTCCTAAGCCCTGTATGTTCACCATCAATACTGTTCTAATTCAGACAAGAAAGCAAATATGGAGTATCTAATTAGTATTAGTTCAAAAAGCAATTATTGTAGTGGTCAAAGCAATTATTTTTTGTTTCTGATAATAACGTAGTTATCTTTAATCACAAGCTTTTTTTTGGCTAAGTCAGATAATCAGAATCTAAGTAGGTGGCAAATGTTGCTATAATGGAAATTATAGTCACTTCTGCATTGTCTCCTTAATGGAACATTTAAGGGCATACATGAGCACTTTAAAATGTGTTTATTCTGATCCAGTCATCCAGATTTAATATACTTAAACCTTTTAGGGATACATTATTCTGAACCTGTGGATATAGACCTATACTTTACACTTTAAAACAGCTTTGCCTACGGCATCAACAAGCTGTGGAGCTCCAAAGTTATGGCTCAAGGAAGTTGTGCAAATACTGACCTTTATATCATCCTACTGACTCTTCTGCTGAGATTTGTTTTTCAGTTGCAAGAAAAAAAGAGGAATCTTGGAAGTGATGCTGCTCTAGTTGACAGCTTAAGAAAATACCTTCAGAAAATCTAACCAACATTTTTCTTGATTTATCCCAGTTTTCTTTTCCTCTAAATATTTATTTCCTCATAGTCCTGCTCAGTCCCAATTCTGTGTATGACAGGACCCCAAATCATTAAAAGGCTTTTGATTAGAGGTTCTCAGATATCTTGCTTATGGGGAGAACCTTAGAAAGCTCCAAAGCATGGTTAAATTCATGCTGGTATTAGAAGAACAGATTAAGAATAACAGGGTTTTCTTAAGTATATAAAAATCAAAATTACTGGGTAAGACAGACCAGAAGTAAAAGCTTTCTTATTACAACCTACTGCAACGGTGACTAAGATAAAATTAACATTTTGCAATCTGTTAGAGTCAGATTGCACTTTTTAAATGTACTCCATGTAACATTTGTAGTGTGCTAAGGCTTTAGAAAAATACTTTAAGTGGGAGTTAAAAGCATTTTTTTCAGCCAAGAAAACCCGACTTCTTTCTAATATCTACATAGTAAAGCTTTTTATTGTGTTGTGATGTAGTTAACAATATACTATTAGCCAAAAACAATTTTCAAACCCCAAATATGTAAAGAATGAAAAGTATGTTGTCTAGTAAGATAAAAGAAGCTTACAAATAGGCTAATGCTTATATGACTTTAGTTTCTCATAAATTTTAGCTGTTAGTATGGATTATTTACTTTGATATTTAATGTTTAAAAATAAGGATCAGTATTTTTATAAAGTCAAACAGTCTAAGCTTCTGAAAACTTTATATTCACAGATTTCTTCAGCCCTGCTCAATTAACATAATAAAACTTGTTTTCTTTGCTCTCCAGTCGTGAAGTCCAGAAACACCTTAGTTAACTTAGAAAAGCAGTATCTAGTTTCTCTGATAGTCTTTATTACTGATAGCAATCTTCATTTAGTAACATTTTCATATTTTTTTTCCGTCTAAAATATTCTAAGTTTCTGAGGCAGTGAGATTTTATTTAATGAATTCCTCCTTCAAATACAAAATTTTGAAAGAACAAAAATGCTGCAGAAGGAATTGAACAGTAATCTTGTAGTGTTTAAAAGAGCCCTGGAACATACACTGATCCTGCCAAGGATTGGTGTACTTTAATTTTGAGGTTTGACTGTTATAGTCCAGAAAACAAAGGATGAATTATATATTTTATATAATCTATATTTTAAAACCTTCTTAGTTATCTATTATATTCTTAAAATCAATACTTTTTGATTGTAAAATTAATCTTAAATTAGCGGGAAAAGTCCATTAACTGGTTTGGGTCAAAGTGTATGTAAAACAGACTTTTTTTTTTTTTCCTCCACTTGCCTTTTTTGTTTTTGTTTGTTTGTTTGTTTGGGTTTTTTGGTCAGAGGCAGCAAATATAAAAAGCGCACACAAAACTTCTTATAAGGAAATGAAAATATTGATATTTACCCAAACTTATCCCATATTCCTCTCTGTCTGGTTGAACAAGCTGTACGGTGTAGTAAAGGCATACATCAAGTAAACAGAGTTTACGTTTTCTTCTTTTGCATTTCTGGACTTTATTTTAACAATATGCATATTACCATTGCACGCATTATGTGGGGTTCATTTTACATTTAATACTTTCACAAATTCTTTGCCACTGCAATGATTTACTCTTTTTAGGATGAAATGGCCTGGGATGCTCAGCTTGATTCCAGTTCCCCTGCTGTTAAAAGAGGAGCTAAAGCTGCTCTACTCCAACTGAAGAGAAAACCCTAACCCTCATGTTATCCAAATGTCTGCAGCTGGTGCTCCCTACCTCTGCAATGGAGCTCAGGATGTGTGGGATGGCAGGAGGGCTGTGGGCAGGGGGCACGTAGGAGAGGAGGGAGGTAGTAGTGCCTACACCTCCTCCTACCTGTTGGACACCTTAGGAGTCATCACACCTCCTCCTAACCATAGGAAGAGGTTAAAGCTGCCCTTTCTGGGAATTCTTTCTGGTCTTTATTTCAGCACTGCCATTTCCTCTGGAAAACAGTTTTCCAGGATGATTGTGACAGATTTAGGTTGTTATAGATGATGAGGACATGGAAAGGATGGACAGAAATGCAAGTCCCATTTAAGGAATGGATGGAGTAATGGCACTTCTGGATAGGAAGTGAGTTGGCAGAATGCAGAAATTCATGTTTCTGCTGCTAGCTCACTGAAAACCCTTCTGACCCTTTCAAATAATCTTCTCCAGACCACACAGCAAACCACTTTTTATTTTCCAGACACTTTTGAGCAATCTCAATGTCCTGTCTCCCTGCTTACTCAATTTCCCAATTTTTTTCCTTTTCCTCCCTTCTTACCTCTGGTTCATCACTGACTCCTGTACTCCTGCACACTTGAGTCCTATTCCAAGGCTTATACTGCCTTGATTTTTGCTTATACTGCTTCAAACTCTCTCTGGGTGTAAAATTTCTGTCTATTTAATCTCTGTGGTGGTCACTTGTCTTATATTTTAAATAGGATATTATTTAGTGGATAAAAACTGACCATCCTTAACAAAAAATAAATAACTTTATTTTTTAAAAAATAACGTTTTTTGATTTTGTCCTTGATAACTTTGAGTGACAATAAGAAGGCTGTCAACTCTTGTCAATCACTTCATTGTATACTTGACAACCTTAAGTTAGAACAGGGGAGAAAAGCACAGCTGNCTTGTCAATCACTTCATTGTATACTTGACAACCTTAAGTTAGAACAAGGGAGAAAAGCACAGCTGAGGAGCAGTAAACCTAATTCTAGATAAATAAAAGAAAATTACCCCACAGGGGAGAATTAAAATGCCAAATGAACATTGCTGTATTTTTTGTCCATCAGTCATATATTTTTTTTTTTTGACAATCAGATAAGTCAAATCTTAACACTCTACTGATTCTTTTTCCTTTTCATTGTGCTAGCATACTTTTAAAGGAATTATTTTATATACAATAAGAGGTAGTGTAGTTTGTCTGTAAGAGCCCATTAGGAATATGTACCTCAGAGATCTGTCTCATATTCTGACATCAACCCCTGATTTGGCAAAATGCTGAACTGGGAAAACTGATGATGAAATTTAAGCTACCTATGTCTTGATATTCTGTGCCTTAATCAGTTACAGCTCTTCCCTGAAATTTTCTTAGGGGACTTGGAGGAGAAACTTGATCAATGTTTTGTTTGTGAG